>CAJVPM010002296.1:0-10118 GCA_910592325.1 Scutellospora calospora | reverse complement strand
TCATAGTGTTGTGAATTTTTGAAGTATGAATTGTTTAATGAAATGTTGTTTTTAAATATGGAGATTAGTTGATTAATGATTGTGAAGTTTCAGGTTTTCTTTTAGTTAGAAAAAATAGTCTTTTTTGTTAGTATTGGTTGCCATATCTTAGCTAGCCATTCATTAATATGAGCTTGTGTAATTTGAGTAAAGAGTATATTTGAATTTAAACATCTGTTTATGTTGCTACTATTTGTTAAGAGTAGGAGCTTATTTAAGGTAGGTATATTAAGTAGTTGAGGGTTTGTGAGGATATCATTATTAGTGTTAGTTGATAAGCATAACATGTGCTTGATGCTTTTGATGAGAGTGCTTGATAGTTGGTTAATTTTTTTCTGAGAGAGAGAGCAAATTTGTAGGAGATATTTAATAGATGATGATAAAATTGAGTTAAACAATCTTGATATGTGGATTGGAAGAAGTTTTTTGTATTGAATAAGATGGGTAAATTGGTTAATTTTGTTAGTAATTATGTTTATTGTTAGCTTGGATAAACTATTTCTATTCAGAAATATGTCAAGATATCTAATTGTTTCACTTGGTTTATGTGGTAGGATAGGTTGATTTTTGAAGATTATTGGTTGGTTTGGTAAAGTATTATTAGATTGAGAATTTTTTGTTTTAGATTTTGAAATGTGGAGGAGGTCTGATTTTAGAGGATTGATTTGAATATTATTTAGTTGATAAAGATCTGAAACATCTTAGAGGATTTCATAAAGGTCTGTTTTGGATTCACAGTGCCAAACTGTATCATCCATAAATGCAAGAGGAGGTATTGTAATAGATGTAGTATGGGATGAAAAAACTTTCTCGAGAGGTAAATTGGTTGAGATTTTGAGAAATTTAGATTTGTATTTATTGTTTATAAAGCTGAGTATAGGATCATAGTAGATTTTCCAAAACAGTGGAGAGAAGGTTTCACCTTATTCAATACCTGAATAAAGAGTAATAGGGTCAGTAGGTCCATATGAAGAAATTGTTCTAGCTTTCCTGTCTTGGTGTAGGAATTGAATAAAGTTAAAGCATTTTGAGGGATGCCTATTCTTTTGCAGGCATTGATAAGGTGTTTGATATTGATTTTGTCAAAGGCCTTAGATATGTCCTGAAACAGGATCCATACCTCTTTGTTGTTTGCTTTGTAGTATTCAATAATATTAAAGAGGATTTGAATTGGTGTATGTGTTGAGGTATTTTTTGTTGCTACAAAATTAAGATCACTTAGCAAGTGGTATTTGTTTATAATTTGGTTGAGACAAGTAGTGAAGATTTTAATTAGGTATTTTTTATTGGTTCAATTAAGGATATTGGTCGAACTTGATCGAGAGTATAATTCTAGAGGATTTTTTTGAGATCAGGAAGAGATTTGATGTTTTCCATTCTGTTGGAGTGCTTTGTAGAAGAAAACATTTTGAGCGGAAGAGGCAGATAATATTTTGGCCTTTGGAGTTTAGCATTTTAATATGTTCATAATTTGTTTCAGATGGTCCTGTGGCTTTATTATTTGGAAGCTCTTTTAGTATTTTTGATTATTCTTCAGATATAATTTCAGATAAGAGGTTGTGGAAGAGATGTTCATTTTCAGGATGTAGTTTATAGATATTGAAGAAAGGTAAGTTTGATTCTATCAGAGAGTAAGGAAGTTCTTGAAAATATTTAAAGAAGTGTTCATTTAGAACTGTTTTAATTTCAGCTGGTTGAGTAGTTAAATTGTCATTAGATAGGAGATGATCTAATTTAATACTGTTATTGAATTTTTCAAGAGTTTTGCAAAAGAAGAGTTTTGGGTTTTGAGTAAAGTTGGTATTCCTTTCATTGAGTTTGTTTTAAATTTCTAGAAGGGTTTAGTCCTTTTTTTCTTTTTGTATAAAAATTTTTAGGTTTTTGATTTCACTTTTAAGGAGTATTGGAATGGTGTTTGGATTTGGATTTGCTTCTAGAAAGAGTTGGTATGATTTGGGTAAAAGAGTATTGTTTGAGTATTTTTTAATATAAGAGTTATAAAGTAAGGTAATATCTGAGTTAGTAGAGAGATTTTTTATTAAGAAAATGTTTTTTAGTTGTTTGTAAAGAGGTGATAAAGTAGATTTTGAGCAATTATTTGAATCTGGATTTGTTTTGATTTTTTTAAATGGTATGTGTTTGAGTGCTGCTTTGTTGATATATTTTATGATTTGATACCATATATTGTAAAGGTCATTGGTATTTGAGATTTGGTTTATAGAAGTAAGGAGACTAGTAAGGTTTTGTTTTGTATGTTGTTGATATTTTTCGATTTGTATTGCTTGAGTGAAGTTTCATTTGAAAACAGTCCTTATATAGGGGTTTGGTATGAGAGGTTTGTTAATAATAATTGTTGTTTCAAGAATAATAGTTGAGTAGTCTGAGTTGGAGAATGGATTTGGAAAGATGTCTGCATAGTCAAGAAGAGTGATATGAATATTTGTTTATATTTAGTCAATTCTACTAGAGCTATTATTGTGAGAGTATGTGAATTTTAGAGTAGTAGAGTAAAATAAGTGAAAAGTATCATAGAACTTGTGATGTTTAAGAATTTGAAGAAGTTGGTTTTCTGGAGTACTGTATTTTTTAGTTAGAAGTCTATCCAGTTTAGAGTTTGGTATACCATTTAAGTCTTCCATAATTATGATTTTGTAGTTTGTTGATTTGATAATTAGAGTAAGATAGGTAAGGATTTCTTTACATAATTGTTTCTTTTCCTGTGTTAGAAAATATATTTGGATGAGTTTAATATAGTTATTTTTGAAGGAAAGATCTATTTCAAGGATGAAGTTTTTGAAGGTCTGGATTTTCCTAATATGTTTAGCAAGTTGATTATTGATTATAATTCTGACACCCTCTTGCTTATATTCACAGGGTACCCAGAATTTTTGATAATTAGTAAGCTCTTTTGATAATATTGAGAATTTTGATTCTTTTGAGTTAAGGTGAGTTTCTGAGATACCAAAAATATCTATTTGATTTTCTGTGATGTAATCAATTAGACTTAGTTGTTTGTAATTTTCTAGAAAGCTATTTGTATTGAGAGAGTGAATTTTTAGTAAGAGGGCTTGTGTTTTGTCGATTGCAGTAGGAGAATTTATAGCTTAAGTATTTGTGTATTTAGGAGTGTAGTTCTGATATAAGAAGATATCTGAATCAATATGAGGAGATCTAAGTATTGTACAAATAGGTAGGTTGTAGAATTTATGAAATTTATTTAGTATTAGTAGATAATGGTTTGGTAGAGTAGATTCATTTATCTTGCAATAAATATGAGTTTCTGTTTGGAGTGTATTGATAGATATTTTGAATGGTTGAGAGAATAAGAGGTTTTGTAAATAGTTTAAAACAGAGTCTAAAGTTTTACTTTGGCTGAATAGTAGTAGATTGTTAGAGAGTAGGAACAAGTTGTAACAGAGAATATCTTCAGCATGAGATAAAGTATTGGTTGCTGAAGAGTAAAGTATTTCTTCTGTAATATCGCTTGCTGTATACCTAGTTTTCATAGTTGTGCAAGAGTCTAAAGCCTATTTTGTATGTTGGTTCTGGCCATCATAATATTGGTCTTCCATGTAGCATTTTAATTTTTAAATAATTAGAGAACCAAATTTAATAAAAAAATTTTTATTTTGAATTCAAATAAAAAAAATTTTATTAAATTTGGTTAAGTAGGTTAAGATATTGAATTTTTAGCTCTTTATTTAAGGGGTAGTTCGCAGTTAAAGCACTAAAATTTCAGCAAAAATTGGTGGGTATTTACTAATTGCCTTATATAATAAGTAGCTGAAAGTATAGTAAAAATTATATACGTAGTAAAAAATAAATAAAAATATAGTAAATATAATATATACATCTGAAAACTACTAATGTCAAGAACGAAGACATTTTCACAATTTATTGTCATGAGATTATCTCAAAGTTTAGCAAGCATTAATGTTAATAAATCTTCATAATATGTAATTTTATAAGATCTTTGCTAGGAAAATAACCTTCTGAGGCTATATGGATTTTACAAATAAAATTTAAATTTACCAGCGATCAAGTAATCTAATTCGAATAAAATTTTTTTATTTTATAGAGTTCACTAAGAAAAAAAAGTTTATTCACTAGTAAATTTAAATTTTATTCATAAAATCTATATAGGCTCAGAAGGTCATTTTCCTTATATTTATAAAGTTTAGCTAGTATTAATCTTATGATCAAGATTAGATTACAAAAAAAAAAAAAATAAGTTTCTCGCTTTTATATTTTCTTTGAAATTAATATTGTTCTAATTCTAAGCATTTAAAATTTTATAAATATCAATATTTGGATATTGATTTCTTCATCTATTCTACAAACTTCTAGTTGTAAATAGTAAGTACGAATTGAGGCTACCTATTTGATACACATTTATTTCTGCTTAACCTCTTCGACTTTTAATAACTTCAGAAATTTTTTTGAATAATCATAAAAAGAATTAATCTAATTTAAGTTTTATTACAAGCTAAAATTTTACACGTTAGTATATTTGTCATAATATTTTTTTTACCATAACTATTCTACCTTGTTGAGGCTTTAATCTTTATATTTAAAAAAAGGCTATTTAGTTTCAAAAGGAAATATACAGTATTTGAGAAATTTTAAAACTAACAAAAGGAAAATTTCTATTATTATTGCTCGATTAGAAAACTTTATTAATAATAAAAGACGAAATAATATATAGGAATAGGTTCACTATGTCAAAACGCTAATACTAAAACACTATTCAGTTATAATAGTAATATAGTAAATCCCTAAACTCTAGGGTTTTTTTGTAAAATTTTCATAGCTATGACAAGAATTGACTGGAGAAACAAATTAATTTTGAAAAGAACTTGAACATAAGTAAGGTCCTTGCACTGCAACATAGCTATAGAGCCAAATAGTTGAAGACAAAAGTCCTTGCACTGCAAATATAGGCATGGAGTCTGAAACCTTTGACAAATTTAGGTCCTTGCATTGCTATTGCAGTCTTGGAGCCAAATACGTTCTTGAACTACTGAGCAGTTGTGGAGTCCCTGTATTGACTTATCTGTCTTCTAAGGGTCTCAATTTTCTGAAATCATATTATAAGGTCCTTGTACTGCTTTTGCAGTCACAGAGCCTATTAGTTTAAGTCCTTGCATTACTTCTGCAATCTCGAAGCTTAAGAAAGGTTTCTTATAGTACCTTGAATTAGGTGAATAGGGAGGGTGACGAAGCTAGCTCTAACTACTAGCTGAGCGATAGCGAACAAAAAGATAAAACAAAATCTATTCAAAGAATTAATATTTAAATATATCATCCCTTAACTAATTATTAACCCTTCCTACTTACGCTACAATTCCCATACAAAACTCCTTATTATTCCTTAGCTTACAATTGTAATTACTATTTAATCTCAATTCATAAACAAATGAATTTGGAATATTCATATATTATCTCAGTATTACTCTTAAAATACTTGGATTCAATCAAGTTACTCCATAAAAGGATACACATAAACTTGCATATGATTTACATATCATCTGATCTCGCAATAATGATCACTTCATCACTTTATTGACAAGCTTTTTATTTTGTCATAATCTAAAGAATTATTATCTTCTGAAATGTTTCGGATTTGGGTTATTATATTTTTTTACTTTAATTAAATTGTTTTTTAATTATTTGAATTTCTATAGCTATAGAGAGCCGTAGGAGTTCAAAAATTGAGAGACCAAATTGTGAAAATAAAAAAATTTACTAGTAAAACTAATGATTAACCAGATAAACAAATATTTGACATCTCAATGATATATACTTGTTCCCCTTATTATTTATATTTACTAAAATGTTGATAACAATAATTCATTTTAGAAAGGTTTCAATTTAAAGTTTTTCTAATTCAGAATTGCTTAATTCTTAGCTAAATATGACTTCGAATTAATAAACAAGTAAATAAATAATGCTATTCTTTGATTTTGTATTGCTAGGAATTTGTAGCATTATTATGATCTCTAATAATAAGTTATAAAAGTAAGTTGTGATATTTTATAGATTATTACAGTTTAATGTTTTACGAGTAATTTTCAATCTAATAATGATAAACAAAAAATGAGATGCTTACCTTTACAATAAAATTCAACATAATGATAGGAAAGTCAAAGAGTATTATTCGAAAATATTACTAAAATCCTCAATTTGAGCAAAAATCTTTTGAGAGTAAAAATTTTGAAAAGTGTGAAAGATTTTATTTCTGATTACTCAGCTGAAGTAACATGTCTTAAAACAAAAGAACTAGAGTATAATCAAGTTATGCTAAGAATTTTAGGTGAAAATGAATTACTATATAAAGAAGTTGATACATTAAGAGAAATAATATAAGATTATGGTATGCTTTACATTTTTAATCTTTGCGCAAATAGTAATTTTTTAAATTTTTTTAATATATTCGAATCATAAAACTATTTAAAAGTTACTATCAATTCAATAAAATTTTCGAAACATTTAATGATTAAAAAAGTTTATGTACTTTTTATTGAATAAATATTTAATATATACAATTTATACGCTTTCTCAAGCCTATTTCTTAAAGCTAATAGTAATATTAGTCAATGTTTAGACACCAAATTTTTACAGTTGCAATAGTCTATAATGTATTCTCATATATTAACATATTATGAAAAAGGAATTTTGATCAAATCTCTGAATAATTTTAAATATTTCATTTTAAAAGAACATGAACTTAGCGAACAAAAAGTTTTTCTTAAGAAGATATAGCGATCTTAGTGTAGTGGTTAGGTTGCTAGACCACCATGCAGAGGTCTAGAGTTCAAATTCTACTGTTGACGAAATTTGAATTATACCTAGACCTTGAATCTTAATTGGTACAGTAAACCCTGCTTGTTTCTGGGAGTTGTAACCCTGTAAGTTAAGTTATATCTAATTACTGGATATTAGTAGTGTGATAAGTATTTGAGGAGATGTAACATTACACGAATAAATCTTGATAGAATATACGGGCATGAGGGACTTGCATAGTAGAAATCCCGAGTAGATGAAGTAGTATGGCCTTTGATAATTAATTCGGTTAACGCTTGATCTGAAATGAAACTTAGTTTCTAGAAAGATGCAGAATAGGCTAGATGTGAGTAAGTCTGATCCACTGATCAGCAACACCAATCTGGCATGGTGGCTAACTGGATTTGGGAGGATCTAACCTGTGAAACATCTAGATAGATCTAAAGTGAAAGCTAGTGGAGAGCTATGAAAGGAACTGAGGTTGTATGAACACCAATAAGGGTAACTATAATTCTCCTAATCAAGTAAGATTACTACAAATGTAGAGAGCAGATCAAAATTCAAGGTACATTTGTAAAATCTCAAAATGGCATGATACACTAGGCTAGTAGTAGTAACATGAAACACAAAGGTATACCAGTTCTTCAGAACACCAATTATATGGTAGTAGTACATCTGTATTATGAAATCTATAGCTGAAAGCAACTTATATTGCAAAACATATCCTAGACCCTACCAACATACAGAAGTACCTATAAACAGAAATTGGTGTATATACAACTTATCTCTGACATTACGTTTGGGCGAGTTCATATCTTAGAATACCATTGTTGTGGCAACCCAAACTGCACCAAATTGGAAGTAGCCATGAGGTTACAAATGCCTCACTCAGTTATCAATTTGGGAGTTATTTATAAGAAGTATGGGGAGATACAGTGAATACAGTATAGTAGTCATACTTGAAAAGAAAGAGGTTATAGGAATCTAGGTAATATATAGTTGTAGGCTATAGACTACTTTAGTAGGTTCTGTACAAGGATAGATAGCACATATAAATGTACTATAAGTCCTAAGCTTAATTTAGTAATATAGATTAGTTTGAAATTATAATGTAAAAATAGTAACAGATAATTTAATTCGCAATAAACAAATTGAGCTAAGTACTCACCTTAATGTCCAAAAAAAAAAGTTTTCCTTAAGCCATCTTTCTATATAACTCACCTATTTATAATTGTTAACTAGAGTTTTTTGATGGTTATGCTAGGAAAAACACAAAAGAGAAATTCAAACGTAAAATTTTGAATACAAGAAAAAAATAATTTTAAATACAAGAAACAAATAAATATTACAGTATTTATATGTTAAGAAATATTTTTAAGCTAAAAAAATAAATTTAAACAAATTTACATTATAGTAGGTTCATTAATATAACTTAAAAAATAAAATTTTTGCTCTCAATTTCAATCTGTTTTCCAGTTTTATCAAAATGAACGCTCCTAGAAAACACTTGATATGGGTGTACAATTTCTAAGAGTGCAAAAGAGTTTTTAAAATCAAGATTATTAAAAAAGTAACGCAAATTATCTAAAATTAACTTATTTTCATAATTTGGATTTAATATTATCCAAATCTTAACCTTTTTAATATATTTAGGTAAAGATTTAACCAGATTTTTTAAATAATGACTCAATTTTATATTCATTAAATTAATTTCAAAATAATTCTGATAAAGTATCAAATGTTGTAAATTTAGAACCCAGAGAATTTCTAAGTAATTTAAACAACTTGAAAATCCGATAATCAAAAAATCTATAATGCTATGACATCTTTCATATATTGTTTTAAAAATTTGTTCGAGTGAATCTCTATAATGTAGACCCATTATATTAAAGATTTTTAAACTTGAACTGCAAATATTGAGAAGTACAAGAGTAAGTGCTTTTGAGTTATGAATTATTAGTTGTTGTCGGGTTCAAGTAAACCCGACCCGAACCCAAATTAGAACCCGACCCAGACCCGACCCGATATAAAAATTTTTTATCAAGTTCGGGTCGGGTCTGATCCAAAACCCGACCCGACCCGACCCGACCCGACCCGCCGTTTTTATGTGCAGTGTAGCATAGCGGCAATTGGTCAATCACTGAATGTCTCATCACACATACACCGCATTATCTGACTTTAAACAAATAAGTAGCTGTGCAACGTTGTCGCGCGAAACCAGAAACGGGAAAATACTAATGACACTAACAATTGGTAAATATCTTATACAGCAGAAACAGTACCTAATCCAAAGTGAATTCTTCTCTATTTAAATTAAGTATTTACAAATAAGTATTTCATAATTCTAATTCTACTGATTAACGTTAACAAATCATCTTTATACTCACGGGCTAAATTAATGTAAACGAAATAAATAATTTGAAGGGTATTAGGTAATTAATTGTAATTAAGTATTTGGTGACAAATATTTATGAATAAGTATTTATATTCATATATTTAATTCCACTGATCAATGCTAATAAATCATCTTTATACTTACAGGCTAAATTAATGCGAATGAAGAAATGATTTGAAGAATATTAGGTAATTAATTGTAAATAAATATTTAGTAATAAGTATTTATGAATAAATATTTATATTCATAATTTTAATTCTACTGATTAATATTAATAAATCATCTTTATACTCACTAACTATTTGAAGGTATTAGATAAGTATTTATGCTAAAAAAAATATTCTTTTACTATTATTTATTATAACATCTATAAATTAATATGGTCTTGAGTTTTGTTTTTATTCATTATGTAGTACTGGTCATATTAAATATTGGGACATAATATATGCTCATGTGCACAAATATAAGTGCAATAGTCAAGCCACCAATATAAGGTGTGAAATGGTATGCAAAAAATAAGCAGCACATAACAATATGTGATGAATAGAGTTACATGAACCAATCAAGTACTGAGAATTGTACACATATATTAACTTGCCTATAAACCATACACTATATTATACATTGTACAAATTCTATTTCTAGTATATATCTACTTAAATATCTAACTATATAAAATAGAGTTAATATTTAAAGTTAATATTTTAAAATAAAGCCTACACGTAATATAGATTATTAATTCTTAAAGCCTACTCACAATATAGATTATTTTTTTTTTAAAATTCAGCAATCATGCCGTGACTTTATTTAGATTTGTTTTTCATAAAAAAACACTATTATTTAGCAATATACTATCTAATGTCTAATTTTTTAAGTCCCGACTCACCCGGTTATCCTATAG
>CAJVPM010002295.1:0-10121 GCA_910592325.1 Scutellospora calospora | reverse complement strand
CAAGCTTTTTACTTGTTAGCAAGTTTTTCTTGCTATTCTAGCTTAAGTTCTTATAGCATGTAGCATTTCCGCTTTTCATTATTTGTAACAATTTTTTATTTTTTTCCATCTTGGGACTAGGTATTAACAACTTTTAGTTTAGTTTTAGATTAGATTAGGAGGGACCTAGGATCTTGATGTAGGCTAAAAATTGCCTTTTTTTGATTATTAGTAACCTATGCTATTTTGATAGTATATTACTAATAGGAGATAAAATGCTTCTGCGGCAGATCGAACTTGGGCACCATCTGAGTAGCCGAGTTAGTTCTAAATTGTAATAAGGAGGGTAGTAAAGTATTATGTTGAGATGTAGTATTTTATATTGCCTATATTATCTTTTGATGATTCTCCTAATAAAATGAAAGGCAAGATTACCTAAGTGGAAAAAAAAAAAAAAATAATTATACTAGTTAATATTTAATTCAAAAAAAGAAGTCTGTATACAAATAATATAGATCAAATAGGTATGAGTAAGTCTACTATATAATATAATCTAGTATTTTGCATTAGTAGCAATACTAACCTGATTAGTAGCTAACTAGATTTAGAAAGATCTATTTTGTGAAATATCTAGAAGTATAGAAAACTAATTTAATAAAGAGCTACAATAAAAACTAAGTTTGTATAAATATCTATAAGAGTATATACTAGTTTAATTAAAATATAGCATAGTATAGTTAGAGTATTCTATACATTTTTCTTAAATAGCGATAGAGCTCTTCTTAATAGAAAAAACTAAGATACAAGCTGATCTAAGTAGTCTTCAATAAGGTAGTATAAGATTGTGTAAGTTTAAAAATTAAATTAAATTGATATTAGAGATAATAGTAATATTAAAGAGTTTAAAATAGAGTAGTCACAAATAAATATTAGATATAGCAATTAGTAAGTAACTTTTAGAAAAAACCTTTAAATAGATAATGATTAAAGTTGTATATATAATCTTTATATTCTTATTAACTAATATAAACCTACTAATAATTTAATAAAAATTAACTAATATTGAGGCCTTGATGTAATAATAAAAAAAAAATTATTAAAATTAATAGTAATATTTTTATATTTTTAAATTTTATCTTTTTTTTTATTAAGTTGATATTCTTTTTTTTTTTTTTTTCCTTTTCAGAAAGCTATGCCTTATCATTTATTCAATGTAATTAAAAAAACTACAAGGGTCACAATGTCTAACTTAACAACCAAAGAAGGCAGTACATGTCAAAGTGTGAACATCAATAGTAAAACTCGACTGGTTACCCCAAAGGTACCTATTCGTGACCTGCTATAATGTAGTTTTAATTCAACCTAGAGTCCAGACTAGTTTATCCCTTTCTCATCAGTATCACTATATGAGACTACCTAGCTCCTCATGACTTCTCGCCCATACAGTTAAATATTACCAAACTGATAATACCCTTCCATATAGCAAAAAGGAAAAATAAAAATACTATATATAAAGAACTGTATTACCCTACGGCATATACTATATATATAAGATAAAAAACATATAAAAGAAAACAAAAACAAAGAGAAAAAAAAGAAAAGAAAATGTTGCTCAAGTACTATCTCCATAGTTCTCGAGACTTTTGTAAAAATTGTATAAAGTATTGATACTACAATATACTTTATATCTCTAAATTGTTAATCTCTATTCTGCTACCGGGAGGTGTCCTAATTCGTTACTAACCGTGCTTGCCTAATCACGTGTATCATTGTTTACTTTTGGGTTGTTTGTAAACACGTAGTTTTCACTAATTTGGACGTGGTGTTGTTGATCCTTTTTCGGGAGTAGGCTGAATCCCTACAATCGAGAAAAAATGAAAATCCAAAGGACCGAAGGTGATATATGGGTGCAAAAAACCAGGTAGGAGTAAGTGAGTGTAAAAGTATTTGTTCCAGTACAAATACTATAGTATGTCTCTTCTTTCATCTCTCGACTTCAAACTTCTGTAGCTTCTTCTATTTAACTTTAATACTCTGCAAGACAAACTTTCGACTAAAATATTAGAACTGTCCGCTTTAGCTTTCTGCTACTTATTGCCTTAAAGGTCTTATGGGGCTATACACCACGTGCTTCTGTTTTGAACTAATATTTTACTGGGTTTCCTTGAGTTTAGTGCATGTTTTGTAAAAAAGTTTTTGCTCCGGTATTGGTTTTGGTGATCAGCGGAAAGAGTTGCTTATCTAGTGAATTTGCTAATCATTAGTTCTGCAAAATTTTTATACAGTATATGATTTAGATCCTATTTGATATATAGATCTTTAGATTAGTTTCTAGATTTTACAAATTACTTTGAAATACTGTTCTTTCTTTCTTTGATATACGGAATTTACTTCTAATTATAAAAAGATCTTCTAAATATACTAGATATTGCTGACTTATTCTATACTTTATACAATATCTAAGATAACTTGCTAAAATTAGTTTTTATACTAATTTAAAGAGTGCAGATACTACTATCACTTTTTAAGATAAACTCATTTTACAAAATCAAGTAAATACAGTATTTAAATATTTAGAAGCTTAGTTTATAAATAATCTTATATATATACTAATATAAAAATTAATTTTATAAGAAGCAAAACAATATCTTCAAAAACTAAAATAAATAAAAATTATAAAAAAACAAGCTATATATCTAATTAATAGTGTTTTAATCTCTTATTTATTCTATTAACTTAACTCTTGTTATTTATTTTTTTTTATAGTTTATAGAGAGAGTTTTATGTCCTAGTATTTTTATTTTTATTTTTATTTTTATTTTTTTTTTACTTTATACAAGTGCTATCATCCGAATTTTATTGATTTAAATAGTAAGAATTATTATATATTATGAGAGTACAACTAGCTATATGTACAACTTTAGATTGTCTAATTTAAGTAGTCTGCTCGAAGGTTCTACACTAGCTGCTATATCTGAAATCTGTTTGAAAATTCCCTATTTAAACTCTCTGGCTATATGCTAATTCTAACTAGCTATTTTTATCGTAATTCACCTAACTCTATACTACTCCATTTTGAAAGATATTAACAGAGCTAACATTGGTCCACAAACTTTATGATTCGAAGCCTAGGCCCATCTCAGGTACCCCTTTACTAACTTCCTAATTGATGGGTGCTGTGGTACTCAAATATGCTATGCTATATTCCAATTTAGCTTGCATATACCCTTGTTCGATATTCGTACAAACCTAGTTCCTACTGTGGCCTTCTACTAAGTTAGTTATCTGTGTCTCCAGATATCACACAAAGTAGATCCTCCTAAATCTGTTGCTTGGTGTTGCCTGCTTTGCTATTAGATATCACACGAGACAGATCCTCCCAAATCTAGTTAGCTACCAAGCCAGGTTGGTATTGCTATATAACCTCGTATAATGGACTTACTCGCATCTGTTTTATCGATCCTTCTGTACTCAGGACTTACTCATATCTATTTTGCTAATCTTTTCATATGCAGATTTCCTTTCCTAGATCAGACGTTAGCCAGTATTAGTATTTTTATTTAAGACTTACAAACTCTAATTAATAAGGAGAATATTATATTTTATATTTTAATAAGGTCACAGATAACTATATATACAATTTTAGTTATTGTCTATTTAAAGGTTTCACTTGCAGATTACTTGCTAACTACTATATCTGAGATCTACTTTAGATCTTCTATTTAAGTCTTCTGATTTTTAGCATTTTTTCTATAATACTAACTCAAATATAGTTATAGTCAAGACTATAAGCTATTTTATCTATAAACAGTAGCCTCTATTAAGAGGTAGTCTGTGCTTATTTTACAGATATCTAAAGATTTGTACTCTTGTTAATGTTTGTACAACCTCAGTTCTAACTATAGTTATCCACTAGTATTCATTTTTCTTTTTCTAGATATTTTACAAGTATCTTTCAACCTAATTTATATCTTTCTAATTTCAGTATCTTATTAGATCAGATATTAACTGGTATAACAGTTAAAAGCTATACTACTCTACCAAACTCAGGATTTCTACTATGTAGATTTCTGCTTGTAGATTCTATTAAAATTTATTCATATAATATTATATTATACTTCTAATGTCTGATTAAAATTAGTGCAATATGATTTATAGAGTTACAATTTCAGAAATGAATAGGGTTTACTATAAGTTAGATATGAAGCTCTGAGTAATTATTCAAATTCATTAATAGTAGAATTTGAATTCTAGATCTCTTATATAGTAGTCTGGCAATCTAACTACTATACTAAGATTACCAAATCTTACTCTTGTTATTTAATAGATAATTAACTTATTATATTAACAAAATTTTATATAGAGCTAGCTAGTTAGAAATAAAGTATCAATTGCATACTTTATACTAAACTCATTTCTAATATACTTAATATATATAGGCTATATGCTGAGAAAAAGAACCAAATTGATAAAAAGATTTTTTTGAAAATAACAAATATTCTGGATCAGATAATCAAATCTACACCTATTTTATTTAAGAACTTTTTTTCAAAGAAAAATTAATTTGGTTCCTTTTCTCAGCACATAGCTCATATATACTCAAATTAGTAGAATAATAATATTTATATTTGTATACTAACTTAAATAAAGAGATAAATATAACTAACTTCTATAAATTAATATTAAAAATTAAAATGTAATAACTACAAGATATTGTAGCAACTAATCTATTAATAATCTTATATCTGTTTATATTTTTAACTAAATAATATTAGTCATATATTACACAAGCAATATATACTTTATTATTTCTCTAATTATAGCTAATAAGATCTGCAAATCTTTAGTTAATTCTTCTAACTACATTAAGTACTTTTATAAATACAATACTAGCAATACAATTTAATATATACTATATAAAAACTAAACTAATACAATATAATATTTTAATATAAAATAATTTCTAAACTACAATAATTCAGATATTCTAAATTAAAAGCAAATATATAATAATTATAATTAAATTTCTAGAAGATAAGAATTTAAATAGTTTATTAATATTGTAAATTTAATTGCTTTTGCTATAAATTCTTTACTAGTATTTATAATCTAAATCTTAATACATTAAAAAAATAGTATTCATAATATAAAAAGTAAAGAAGTATATCTGAGCTCAAATATAAGCTACAATACTACAAATATAATAATAGTATATTTTTTTATATCTTGAGCGATTTTGCTCGTCATTTATTAAGAGAAAGCTTATAATAAGCAAAAAACATTCTAATATAAAAAACTATACTAATTTGTTTTCTCTAGACTAATTTGGACTAACTCAGTTGCCTTAAGGGTGCCCAAGTTCAATCTGCTGCAGGAGCTATTTTCTTATAAAAATCTTAGTCTGTATATATAGACACCTGGAATCTAATCAACAAAGACAACTCTCAGCTATATATCAAAATTCTAGGTCCCTCTCTACCTAGTCAGAACCAAGTAAAGAGAAGTTAGTACCTAGTCTTAAGATATAAAAAGATTAAAAATTGTATAGATCTAAGTGGTCACAGTCTATAATGAAGTCTATACTAGAAAAACCTGCCACAGGTAAAGAAAACTAATATAGAACAAAAAACAGAGAAAGAAAAAAGATAACCAAGTACCTTATAACCTAAGTTAGGCTTAAAAATTTTAAGTTGTGTAACTTATAACTTATCTTGAATAATTCTCTTTTTAATATAAAATCTATCTTAGAAAATTAAATCCTATAGCATCAGGGTCACGTTACAGACACAATAACAAACAAAGTACATGACTTTGTTTACTGCATGAGATTGCACATCCACAGGGTATTTCTGAAAATGAAAAGAGTAAACAATGCTGATCTTTTGTAGGGGGGAACCTAGATTTCCTACTTTCATCGAAAAAAGAGAAAAACTAGAAAGAAAAAGCTTGCAGTAAAATATTGTTTTCTGAGGCCCAAAGGAGTGTGTAGACAAAATAATTTATTGTCTCCTATTCTTAAGTCTTCTTTTACTAACTTCGTTAACAAAGAGCTCTTTTTTGTCTCTTTACTAAAATTTTTTATGCAAGAGCTCTACCTACCAATTATCTTGTATAATATCACTTTTAGCTTGCATGTTAAATATACAAAGGAGTCCCTAGTAGCAAGTCTAGTTGACCTCTGTAAAAACCATTGTATTGTAAAAGGAACTTCTTCATCATTCATAATAAAATTTTTGTTTTTTGCTTTTCTAAATTTTTGGAGAAAAGGATCGTCAGAAAGAGTTCTGTGAGTATCATATACATATTTTCAAAATAAAGAATATATTATAAACAATCTATTTTACTTTTTTTATTATTTTATATATTTGATAAAATATTATTTTTTTTTTTTTTTTTTTTTTTTATGTTATTAAGGCTACTTCCTTAGCTGATTAAATTTTATTAGTTTGTTATTACAGAACTATCATATAAACAGTTTTCTAAGGTTTTACAGTTACATGATAAGTGTACAACAAGCTATATATACAACTTTAGTCATTGTCTAATTTAAGTAGTCCACTATACAGACGATCGACTATCTGTTAGTTCTACACTATACTGCCATATCTGCAACCTGCCTGTGAGTTACCTATTTAAACACTCTGATCATTAACCCTTCTCTCCATCCCAAACTAACATCACCAATATGACCAACTGCTTAAGCCAGCTAGTTTACCTATGGATCCATTCTTTGCATAGCTTAGGTCCTCTCAGGATGTGTATGCCCAACGTATTGTGAACTGCAGAGCTTCAGTTAACCTCGAAAGTAATTCCTACTAGAGTGGTTATGTGCTTATTTCACAGATTCACCTGAATTAGATTCTTGTTAATATTCGTACAAACCTAGTTCCTGCTGTGGCTATCTACCAGATATAGTCTTCCAAGTTCTAGCTAAATGTTTTACGAAGTAAATCATTCTAATCTAGTTAGCCACCAAGCCAAGTTGGTGTTGCCACTAATGCAAAGCATCAGGCTACATTACATGGAAAACTTACTCGCATCTATCGATCTCATATCCTTTGTACTCAAGTTTTTCACTGGATCAGGTATTAACTGGCTTAACTGTCAAAATTTGTACTACTTTACCAAACTCGAGATTTCTACTATGTAGGTTCCCTGCCTGTAGATCCTATTAAGATTTATTTGTATAACATAACTTGAGCATTATATCATACTTCCAATGTCTAATTGATATTGATGCAATATATTTACAGAGTTATAACTTCCAGAAACAAGCAGAGTTTACTGTAAATTGGGTACAAAGGTCTGGGTAATTATTCAAATTCGTCAACAGTAGGATTTGAACCCCAGACCTTTTGTATGATGGACTGGTAATCTAATCACTACACTAAGATCACCAGACCTAAATATTATTTTTTTTTATTGTTTAAGATAGTTTATATTGCTAACAAGATTTTATTAGTTTTGTATACAGAATTATATATTAATAGTTTTTATTGTTTATAATTATATGAAGAGTATATATTGATAAAATATTTATAAAAAGCTACTGTACTAAATTTAGTATAGCAATATTTTAGAATAATAAAGTATAATTAAAATTATACTATTTCAATATCTTGTTCAAAAAATTCTCATTCACAACTCTTCTCAATGATCCTTCATACCAATATTTTCACAAAATGCTGACCTACGAATATTATATAGTTAGTATATTTTCATACAACAAAACTTCGCTGAGTAGCAATTGGAATTAAGGGCTTCAGATTGCATGTGGGCAATATAGGACAGAGTTGAAAAAGACTGCTTCTTGTAGGTTTGGCTCTCTAGTAGAAGTCTACAGAGCTATTGAAAAAGTAGCTTTGGCAACAACCAAAGAAGTATTTGTCAAGTTATATTCAAGCAATAGCAAGAGTATAGACTTGGTAGAATATATTATTCTATATAATGTATACTCCTACAAATCTTTACTATTGGTACTCCTACTATACGGTCCTTCTCTTCGTTGTTTTATTTTTGGTGTTTTTTTTCACAAAAAGTAGTAATGTAGCTCACATATTCAAAATGATCAGCAATATTTATCTAACCTGAATTGGGAATACATCTACCAAATTAGAGAATATATCATGTGAGCTCTTTGTACAAATCGATAACGATGAAATAATAATGCAAACAAACACGTGTATAGGTTTTTTTGTATTTGTTTTAGTGTTCTGTCCTTTACATTTCTAGCAGATTTCTTTATACTGCTAGTTTTATTATAGTACACAATAAATTTAGAGTAAAGGCTTCATTTATTCAGAGTACTATATAATTTTTATTCTTATGTAACATCTTTTTGTTCAACTCTTTTTTCTTTTCTTTTTTGTTCATATATATCAAGACTATGATAGTCTTTTTTTCTTTACTTTTTTTATCTGTTTCTGTTATTTTTTCTTTTTTTCCCATATAGATTTTTAGTCACTCATACTCTTTTTTGTTCTTTCTCCTTTTTTTTCATCCTCTATATTGCCCCTTTGTAGAACTATATTTTTTCTTTATTCTGCTGAAATATAGGTAAGAAAAGTTTTTAAGAAAAGACTAGGAAGTCTTGATATGAGCTGGTAGTAGCCTTCCTGAGATTAGGAAACAAGTAGGCTATCATATAGTCTAACGTTTCTTATGAGGGAAATTGTTACTGCGGCAGATCGTACTTGGGCACCTTAAAGGCAGCTGAGTGAGTTCAGATCAGTACTTAGGAGGGTAATTTAGTATAATTTTTTATAGTATGTTATCATATAGCTTGTTGTTAAGCTTTCCTTAATAAAGTGAAAGGCAAGATTACCTAAGTTTAAAAAAAAAAAAAAAAAAAAAAATCTTGTTTATAAATATTATTTTATTTATTTTTAACAAGTTGTTTGCAGATTTTTATTAAGTATTATTTTAAGTTTATATTAGTTAGTAAGAATATAATTAGCTATATATATAACTTTAGTTATTTTCTATTTAAAGTTTTACTATTTAGATTACCTACTGATTGCTATATTTAGTATTTGCTTGTAGATACTCTATTTAAACTCTCTACTATCATAGTGAAACTCTATTTTTAACCTAATATTTTTTATCTATACTAGTTCTATACTACTTTATTTTAAGGACCACTTAGACCAATTTATACCTCAAATTATTTTTATAAGCAGAGTTCTATCTCAAAGTATTCTATTAAATCTATTCTAAAGAGAGCTTGTAGATGACTCTAACTATGCTATATTATATTTTAATTAAGTTAGCATATATATTTATCAGTATTCATACAAATTTAGTTTTAGCTATAGTTTTCTACTATATTAGTCTTTTAGTTCTTCTAAATGTTTTATGAGATAAATCCTTCTAAATCTAGTTAGCTATTAAGTCAAGTTAGTATTGCTATTTGAACTTATATAATAAATTTATTCATATTTACTTGATCTGCATTCTTTATACTTAGACTTCTTTTTTAGATCAAGCAACTAATATAACTGTTGAAATTTATATTATTTTATCTAATTCAGGATTTCTATTATATAAATCCCTTATATCTGTATATTCTATTAAGATTTATTCATATAATATTATATTCTTCAAGTATTTTATTATATAGAATTGTTGCTAGGAAAATGATCTTCTGAGGCTATATAGAAATTTATAAATAAATTTAAATTTACTAATGATCCAGCAATCTAATTTAAGTAAACTTTTTTTTATTTCATAGAGTTTACTAAACTCTATAAAATAAAAAAAAAGTTTATTTGAATTAGATTACTAGATCACTGGTAAACTTTAATTTTATTCATAAAATCTATATATCCTCAAAAGATTATTTTTCTAGCAAAGATTCTATATTTCTAATATCTAATTAATATTAATATAATATAATTTATAGAGTTATAACTTCCAGAAATAAACAGAGTTTAGCATACTAGTTAAAATTCAAGATCTAGATATATTCAAATTTTATTAACAGTGAGATTTGAATCTTAGATCTCTGTATAGCAATCTAGTAATCTAACTTTTAACTAAAATTACTAGATTTTATAAATATTATTTAAATTTTTTTTTTTTTTTTTTTTTTTATAATGCCAAAGTAGAAACTTTATTAATTGAAAATATAGAATTAAGTCTAT
>CAJVPM010002294.1:0-10123 GCA_910592325.1 Scutellospora calospora | reverse complement strand
GTAGAATTTATTATAGCTTATTTCTAAGCCTCTTTTATATATGAATTGTTGTTGATTTCTTTTAAATCGAGTATCGAATGCCACAACGTATTTTGTAAATTATAAAAAGTAATTTAAAAAAGATCGACACTCACTCTGCAGAAGACACCTGCTGGGTGCCCTAACGAAAACATCATCGTAAGACTTAGAAGGAAAGAAGACACACCCGAAGCAGATACAAGGGCAACAGCCCTTGTACCAAGGAAAAGAAACTCAGAGGACATAATAATTAAGAACAATAAAAAAAGAAAAGAAATGAAGAAGGTTCATAACACAAGAAGTAAAAGTGAAGAAACGATGAATACACTGCAGACAGCAACACTTGCAGATACGAATGCGAAAGTTCATGCTTCCCTGACTACCTCAAGTCCGAATACCACGGGTTCGACCTATTCAGACTGGCTAGAGATTATGGAACATGAAGCAGCAGCGGAAAACCAACAAGAAGAACTTGAAACTAATAATTTCCGCAAGGAAAATTCTTCGGCCCTCACTACAGAAAGTTCTGGCAATTTCCGTGATGAGAGATCAGGTGAGACGAGCTCACCTGACATGCATACGGGTAGTATCAATGCAAATATAGATGCAGAGTCCAACATTAATGAAGAGCTTAGAAATAATACACCTCCCCAAGAAAAAAAATCGTGATCAAGTCTTTTCACGAAACTGACAAGGGGAAGGGCCACATACTCTACCTTTTCTCCCAGAATAAATATTAGCACAAAAAATAATAATGCACTAATGTTCGACATTCAAAAGCTTCACAAGATCTCTACCAACAACATAGTGGTCACACTCTATAGTAAAATGGGAGCAGATTTTATTAGGGCCAAACCACATTTCTTTAAAGGAACTCGGACATACCTAGAATTAATCTTTACTGATGAACAAAAAATGAGAAAATATGCAAAAGAAGGCATAGTTTTATTTCAATAAACCTTTTATAGTTACATTTCATCTAGATCTAACCAAGAGTTATTATCAGTAAGACTGAGAAGAGTCCCAATTACAGACAAAGAAGCAATTACAGAAGAGATTAAAGCAGTCTTTGAGAATGTAGGAACTATTAAGGTGATTAAACCACTGTTATTTGAAAGAACCCCAATACAGTTAGATCAATAGGTCATTATTTTCAATATAACTGAGGACAGTAATTTAACACAATGAATTCCAAGATACATTAGTATAATAGACCAGAAAGTAGTAACAGAATAGAAGGAGGCTTTGAAACTTTGCTTTTTCTATGATACAGAAGGTCACATAAAAAAGAACTGTAAGCAATTTAAGGAAGCTAGAAACCTAAGCCAACATTTTAAAGAATTTAAGGAACTTAAGAACAAGCAAGTTACAAAAGAAAGCATAGTCAAAACTGATCAAGAAATAGAAGGTGAGAGTGCAGAAAACTCTCACAATGATAGAAGTCAGGATCTCAATATACAAGAAACAGAGACAATGGAACAAGATGTTCATATTAGCAGGACTATCCCTCTATTAGAAATAGCGAAAGTAAAATTAAATACACACAATAAACAGCTAACAGTATCTGCTAACCAGAAACCTCCTACAGTACTAACCATAACTTTGAATATAGGGAATTTTGCTTTAACAATTCCTAATACAATTGAACAGGAAAGCAATCAGAATGAAAAAAGTATTCAGCAAACTCAAGTAAGTGGTAGAACTGAAGACATAATACTACTACAGACAGATAATAAATTCACCAAAGTCATATACAACAAAAAAAAGAAAAAAATAAATAAAAAGGACAAAAGAGACTACCTAGACCTGTATAAAAAACCTAAAACATTACTACAATAAGAGAAGAACACGTAATCATAGTTGCAATATTGAATGTCAAAGGACTTAATAATAAAAGCAAATATAAAAAAACACTAACTCTTCTTAAGTCATACAAACTAGATATCATATTTATTCAAGTAACCAATTTAAATGACACAACCATGTAAGATTTTCTTAAGAACTAATAGCACTTAGACTTGATTTGATCATCGAAGGCTGCTATACTAGCAGGAAATATAAAAATAAGTTTTAACAATTAATAAACCTCATATAATGGAAGGGTAATAACTACTAATTTCCAATTTAAACATTTAACTTTCCAAGTCACGAATGTCTATACACCCCCAAATATATCAGATAGATGCAACTTTTTAAAGACCTGGATGCCTAGAATAAATAACAATGTAATTAATATTGTAAGTGGTGACTTCAATATAAATCTAAACCCAATAAACAATAGAATTACTAATCAAATAGCCACTATGATCCAACTAGAAATAAATTAGCAGAACTCATGGAGAATTTTACAGATACAGTATGTATCAACAAGATAAAACCCTTTATTACTTACCATCAAACAGTTAGAAATAGGCAACTTATGACCACAAGATTAGATTACATTTTCCTTAATAATGATCATATACAAATATGTAAAAAGTCAGAGACTAAGTTCAGAAACTCTAACCATCTCCTCATCTGATGTTCTTTATATCGAAATCAAGAAATGCCAAAACCAACTTTATAGAAGCTTAATCTACAGATACTAAGTAAACTGTTTATATTAAAAGAAATTAAAAAAGACCTCGAAAATAAGGAGACATCAGTAGACTAGAACAATCAAAAGGTCTGTTGCCAGTTAATTTTTAGGGCCTGTAAGCTACTAACAGCTCCGGAAACTCATATACAAAAAATTCATAAAAGAATAACAGAACTAAACAACAAAATAGCCATAGACCCTTGATTAACAGATCTGAGTATTGTGATAGTGCAGTTAAACTCGGAGTTACAGGAAGAGTTAAAACTCCTGACAAAAAAGTGGCAATTAAGATCAAATATCAAATAGTTAGAAGAAAAAGAAAAGTTAACAAAATATTTCTTTGAATGCTATAAGTCAAGAATATTGCGAGAAGCAACAAGTATAGTTAGAAACCCTGCATTACCAGCTATTGATGATTAGTTAGAAATTTTGCAGTATATAAGGGATCAATTTGAAACAATGTACTAAACAGAACCAATAGATGCAGAAGCAGTAGAGACTCTCACAGAGAACTTTCTTTCAGTATTACTACAACAAAATGAGGTACTAACAAAGAAAATTAGTATACAGGAAATAATAGATATAATTGACAATTTTCCAAACTATAAAGTACTGAGTTCAGACAGACTAACTTATGAATTCTACAAGGCTTTTTGTGATAAAGTTTTTCTAATCCTCAAAAATGTATTCAAAAATGCACTAGTTCTAGGTACAATTCCAGACTCATAGTAGAAATTAATAATCACTCTGCTTCCTAAAAAAAGTAAAAGGCTCGAAGATATGAGTAACTGGAGACCTATCTCACTAATAAATACAAATGCCAAAATATTCATGAAAATTATGGCAAACAGACTCAACTACATCTATAAAGACATAATAGATGAATACCAAGTAGGCTTTGTAAAGGATAGATCAATTATCAATGCTGCCTTAGATATTATAAGCACGATGAGAAGCCAGGAAAATCAGCTTGACACAATCTGGCTTTTCTTCTTAGACAAAAGAAGGTCTTTGATAGGGTAAATTATAATTACCTAATTCGAGTACTTATAAAAATAGGTTTTAGCTCTATCTTTATAGATCTAATTAAAAGCCTTTTTACAAACTTATCAGCACAAATAACAGATGCAGGTCTCCTCTCAACCTCTTTTAAGATTAGTAGAGAAGTAATGCAGAGGATCCTCTATCTCCCTTACTCTATATAATAGCTTTTGAACCTCTCCTAAGATTACTAAGTCAAAAAATAAATAGTGTATCAACTAGACCTACAAGGTTTAAGGTCACTGCCTATGCTGATTATCTAACAGTTGGCCTAGGTTCAATGGAAGACTAGAATAATCTAATAAGCCTTTTAACAAAATATAAGAGAGCAGCAAATGCAGTGGTGAACAAAGAAAAATTTAAACTGCTCCCTTTAACAAAAAAGCATGCTGACAATATTACTGGGAGAGAGAAATTTTGACAAATTAGGAGAAGATGGGATGATCAGAATCCTTGGATTTGAAGTAGACAAGAAGGGACAACTAAGCAAAACTCTCTGGAATGATGTTACTACAAATTTGAAAAAGTTAACAGAAATTACGAAAAGAAGAGGACTTTCATTAAAGGGCAAAATTCTGATAGCAAAATTACTCTTACTATTGAAGGTCTGGTTTGTCTCATATATACTTCTCCAAACAGAAAGCAATTAAACAGAATTAATAAGATAATGATCTCATGAATAAAAGACAAATCAAGGCTCCTCCCAAAATATACTATATACTAATATCTGCAAGAAGACAATGAGCTAAATGCTCTAGTTCTACCAGACCTGCTTGACGTAAAATTGATAATAATCTGAGTTAAACTCTGGTCTAGTAAGAACTTCTGGGTAACAAATGAGAGGTTGAAAATAGAAGCTGCTCTACTTTTTTTTTTTTTTTTTTTTTATTAAATAATGTCATAGTCAAAACTTTATTTTAAAAGAGTTAGAACATAAGTCCTATGTTAAAGATTTCAAAACTATATTTGTGTTACATAAGTTTAACTATCAGTTAAACAAGGCACCCAATGTGACATTACACCCCCTATTTCCTATATAAATACTATATTTAACTATTTCAAATTAAATTTTAGTTTAGGACAGGTTGGAGGAGACCTAAGGTGTTAATCATGACATTATAAAGTTGAAGTTAATAGAGAGGAGCCTTGTAAGAACCATTTTTTAATTTCAAGTTCAAAATTATTTGTTTGATTTGATGTGATATTTGTATTTGGAGTTGGTAAAGTTGTTGGATAGGAAAATTTAATGCGTTTGGTTTTAGGAGTAATGTTGCGAGCTAGTTCCCATTTATGTTGATGTTGATTCCGTAGAGACCAAATATCTTGATAAAACCAGTTTAGAAGGTCGTTTGATAAGTTCATTAGAAGTGATTCTGTTTGTTTTTGAACTAAAGTTTTAATATTAGTAATTGTTGTAAGTGTAAAGGTTCCAGATATTGCAAAAAGAATGTGATTGTATTGAGGATTTGAAGAGTTTAGAGTAAAGTGTAAAAGAATATTGAGAAGATTTGATGCGGTAATTGTTGTAATTTTAAGTGAAGTTAGTGAATTATTAATAACATTAATAAGTGATTGATGAATATTAGGGTTATTTTTCTTGCAAATAAGAATATGTAGAGTGTTTTCGGTATTTAAACATTGTGTACAGTTTGATGTAGTGTATAGATATGGATAGCGAATATTGAGATTTTGCATGGTTGGTAAGTTATTTGTTAAAATTTTAATACGAAAGGAGTATTTTAGGGAGTTATTTTTTAAAGAATTTAAAATTTTAAACATTAGAGCCCATTTGATATCAGTAATACCGTCAAAGAATTTGAGTGTAGACCAGGTAGAGAGTTCTTGTATTGTAATAGTATTTTTGATAAAAGTTCGGATTTTCATTGGTATAAGGAAGTTATTCCAGTTGAAATATATTAGATAGTTAAAGAGGAGAGATAAGAATTCGATTATTGGTTTAGTAGTACCTTGTTTTACTAATAGATCAGTTTGATTGTGAAGAGAAATATTAGAATGAGATTTGACTTTAATAAGTTTAAGTGAGATATTTTTGTTTTCTTTAAGTGAATTAATAATTTGTAAAATATCACAGTTTTTGTTTTAGATAAGTTTGTGAGAAGAGAGAGATGTTAGATTTTAATTGCTGTTATATTATCCAAGTATATAGTAATTGTAGAATTGTTTGGTATAGTAAGAAGTAAGGTGATAATTGAAGCTAGTTCAATACGAGTAGTATCAGAATAAGGGAAGATTGCTGCATTAAACTTGATTAAATTACTATTTTTGCAGATCTATCCTATACCAGCTTTAATATCTGGTGTTTGTAGATTTTTAATAGAGATATTTGTATAGAATTCTAAGTTGTTAGGATGTAAATTTTTAATAAGAAAGTAGAGATTAGTTAATTGATTTTGGTAGAAAATTGAATTAGTAGTTTGTTGTATAATTTGAACTTCAGATGAAGCAAGATTGATATATGGTATCAATTGGGGTAAAGGAGAAGATTAGGTAATTTTAAATATGTAAATTAGTGCTAAAATTTCCTTATAGTCTATTTGAATTAAAAGTGGATTATTAAGTTTTTTAATTTGATTATAAGGAAGATTAAAAGAAAAGAGATTAGAAGATGGTAAAGAAGAAATTAGTATTAGAGAAGTTTGGTCAGAAGGCAATTTTTTTATATTGTAGAAGAGGGTTTTTTGTGAATTATAGTATTGAGAGATAAAGATATTTTGATTGTTTTGATAGTGAAGTTAAAATAGAAAGTTATTATTTGGTGATAGTTGTGTTAGGATTAGGTTCATAGTATTAATAAAGGAGTTTGTTGTAGGTAGATTTAGTTGTGGCCAAACATCTAATATTGTATTTGGTCGTATGTTATTTGAGATTTGTTTAAACCAGTTTGGAGTAGCTTCTTTAGTTAGTTTGTTTGTACAGAAATAAATATTATTCCATGAAAGAAGATAGTTATTATTAGCAGTTGTAATTTGTTTAATGAAGAGAATTTTGTTATTTTTAAAACTACTAATAGTTAGACTATGTAGGTTTGAAGAAAGTATTTCATATATTAGATATGAGTTTTCTGGAATTGTTGATAGAAAAGTAGAAATTTGAGGTAGGTGAGAAAGCGTTATATTATTAAAAGCTAGTTGTGAGAGATGAAATATGATAGTATAATTTTGTATTTTTTGATAGTTTGTAAGTAACAAGTTTTGTGTTAGTTTTGGAGACTAAATTTTTGTTAACCAAGACTTAATACGTAAGATTCCAATATTTTTAAGAAGAGAGTTTGAAGTAAAAATTTGTTCAGTATTAGAAATACTAACTTCTTGAATAATATTGTTTAGAGTTGGAAGATTAAATGAAAGAGAGTTAGTTAGAATAATATTATTAGTGTTTTTTGCTAGTAAAAGTAATTTTTTTGTTTGGATAGTAAAAAGGCAAGAAAGTTTGGTTTGAATATTTTTATGAATTTGTACAATTTGAAAGAGATATTCAAGTGCAGGTTGAAGTATGAGATTAAATAAAGAGGTAATTTGTGATAGAGTAAGTTTTTTATATTTGATAAGGGAGAAGAAATTTTCAATTTTGTTAAAAATAGTTTCAGATATTAGTTTAGAGATACTATTTCTATCATAAAAAATACCAAGATATTGTATAGTTTCTTCAGATTTTCTAGGTGTGATAGTTTGATTATTGTAATAAAGTATATTAGATATTGGTGGTTTAGGAATTTTGGATTTAGATTGGATATATAAGAGATCAGATTTGGAAGAGTTAATTGTTATATTATTAAAATCATATAATTTTGAGGTATCATGAAGAATATTTTGCATAGTTTCTAATTTTTCATAATGCCATATAGTATCATCTATATATGCTAATAGTAGAATTGTTAGAGAGGATAAGAGAGAGTTTGAAATAATATCAAGTAGTGATTGTGTTGAGATTTTTAGGAGTTGATTTTGATATTTTTGTAAAATAAAAGTAAGGATAGAATCATAATAAATTTTCCAAAGTAAAGGAGAATAGGTTTCTCCTTATTCAATACCAGAATTAATATTAACAGAAGTAGTAAGGCTATAGAATATGATAATTTTTGCTAAGTGAGAAGTATGTAGCTCTGTAATGAAGTTGATGCTTTTTTCAGGAATGCCAATTTTCTTGCATGTTTCTTGTAGCCAGTTGATATTGATCTTATCAAAGGCTTTAAATATATCTTGAAATAAAATGAAAGCTTTCTTGTTATGTAGAATATAATATTCGATTGTATTGTAAAGAATTTGAATTGGTGTATGTGTGGATAAATTTTTAGAAGCTGTGAAATTTAAGTTTGAGAGAAGATTATTTGATGTAATTATTTTATCTAATCGTTTAGTAAAAATTTTAGTAGGAGTCTTTTTAAATAGTTTAATAATTGAGATAGATTGAACTTGGTCAAGAGTAAAGTTCCAATTTGATTTTTTTAGGATCAAAAAAATATTTGATAATTTCTATTCTGTTAGGACCTTTTGGAGTTGGAGACATTTGTTAATAAAAAGTTTGAGAGATTTTTGTGCTTTTTGACTAGCATATTTTATATGTTCGTAGCAGATTTCAGAAGGTCTAGCTGCTTTTTGATTTAGTAAATTGGTAATTATTTCATTCCATTCCTGGTCTGAAATATCATCAAAGAGATTTTAGTAGTGTATTTCAAGTTCAGGATATGGTTGATAGAGTTGAAAGAATTCTGATAAGGGTAGAATAGGTTGTAGTAGTTTTTCTTTGAAATAGCTTAAAAAGTGGTAGTGAACTACATTTAAAATTTCATTTTAGTCAGTAAGGAATGTGTTATTGAGTAGAAGTCTGTCAATATTTATATTATTATATTTTTCTAGAAAATTTTTATAAAAAATTTAGGAGTTTCATTGAAGACTTTGTTTCAGTTTTCAATTTTTTGTTGAATTTCTTTGTAAGTAACTTGTTTTTGTTAGTAGTTAAGAGCAGTTTTGATAAGCTGAAATTCATTTTTGATTTAGTCAGATGGTAGAGAATTAGTTGAGATTGAGTTGTCTGGATATTCAGTTTGGTAATTATGAAGAAGTGTTAAAAAATTTGGAGATAATAGATGATTTTTAAGATATTGAATTTGTTTATATCTGTAAAAGAGAGGTAGTTGTTTAGTAGAAGATGTATTATAAGCTTCCTTAATAGTTCTTATCTTTTTAAAGGGGATATGTTTAGTAGCTGCTTTGGTTAAAGCTTTATGAATTTTGTTTCAGATGTTGTTGAGTTGGTTTTGGTTTGTTATCATATCAATTTGAGAAGCTAATTGTTTTTTTTTTTTTTTTTTTTTTTTTTTTTACTTTATACAAATGCCATTAGCTGAATTTTTTATTGGTATTGATAGTGAGTAAATGATATATATTGTGAGAGTACATCTAGCCACATGTACAACTTTAGATTATCTAATTTAAGTAGTCTACTCAATGGTTCTACACTAGCTACTATACCTGAAATCTATTTGAAGATTACCTATTTAAACTCTCTAGCCTTATGACACTTACTTGTATTCTATTCTTATTTTACCAAATTCACCTAACTCCATGCTACTTTTCCTGGAAGATACCCGAGCTGACATTAGTCCACAAACTTTATAGTTCGGAGCCTAGACCCTATTACAAGGTATCTTTTCACCAACTCCCTAACCGATAGGGTGCTGTGGTACCCAACTATGCTATGCTATATTCCAATCTAGCTTGCATATACCTTATTCAATATTCGTACAAACTCAGTTCCTACTGTGACCTTCCACCGGATCAGTTCTCTATGTTTTCAGATGTTTCACAAGACAGATCCTCCCAATCCAGTTAGCTGCCAAGCTAGGTTGGTGTTGCTGTATGACTTTGTGTAATGGACTTACTTGCACCTACTCAATCACATCTTTCAGCCACAAATTCATTTTACCAGATCAGGTGTAAACCAGTATGACTGTCGAAATCTGTATACTTCACCTAAATCAGGATTTCTACTATGCAGGTCCCCTGCTTATAGATCCTATCAAGATTTATTCATGTAATGTTATACCTCACCGAACATTCTGTCACACTTCCAATACCCTGGTTGGCATTGGTACAACATGATTTACAAGGTTACAACTCCAGAAACAATCAGAGTTTTCGTAAGTTGAATACAGATGTCTAGGTAATTATTCAATTCTGTATACAGTGGGATTTGAACTCTATACCTCTTACATTGCAGTCCGGCAACCTAACCACTACACTAAGATCGCCAGACCCTGAAGCTAATTGTTGAAAACTTTGAGTTGTTTGGTTAGAATAGTTTTCGAGTATTTCTTTAGAGTAATTTTTCTAGAAGTAACATTTCCTTTTTTGTTGCTTAGAGGGCTTTAATTTGTTGATAATTATAAAGATTTCAATTGTTATAATATTATGATCAGAATCATATATATTATCAGAGATAATATCAGTATAATCAATGATAGAG
>CAJVPM010002293.1:0-10123 GCA_910592325.1 Scutellospora calospora | reverse complement strand
AGAGTATTGTATTCTAATAGTTCTGAATATATATATATCTGGCTAGGAATCTAAATATTGTTATATATTTTTACAAGAATATCATGATAGAGTTTTGGTATCCATTTAAGTTGTGTTGAGATATTGTTAGTTGGTATAAGTGTTTCTTGAGTGATATAGCCTAGTGGGAGACCTTTTATTGTATATATATATATGAATTTGTTAATAAAGCTATTTTAGTTATTTATTATTAATTCCTTCATATCTGCTAGATAGTTCAAGTCTTTGTAATGATTTGTTCTAAGATGCGAGAGTTGTATCTATAAGTAAGTAGATGAACTATTGTTTTAAATTCTATTCTATATCTTGAGCATATATAGTTATATTTCTTCAGATTTCTGTAATATAGTTTTAGATAGTTTAGGAGCTCATCTGCTAGAATCTTTATCTTAAAATTTTTATTTTTGAGTTTCTAGGATTTGTGTAGAGTGTCGTAAGTAGATCATCAATCATAAGATACTGTAGTGTAAGTTTCTAATTTACTGATACTATTTTCTCCTGTTGTATATTTTGATTTTAGTTATACTATCGAATACTATTAGTAGCTACTATAATTTGTTTATACTGTTTTCTAATTGTTGTTATAGTATTGTGACTACTGAGATATATTGTATATATGTTGCAAGTGTAATTTTGTGAGAGGTAATCTGAATGTACGTAATAATTTAGTAGTTGTGATGAGATTAGCTCCTTATCGATATTGAATGAAACTTGTGTTTTGCTAAGGAGAGTATTTAGTATAATTAAATATGAGCTAAAATTAAGTTTGTAGATTTTTGATAGCTCGTATCTATGAAATTGTATGTATTTAAGCATATTTAATATTGTAGCTGAATTGGTAATCAAATCTAATGTATTTAGCTTATTATATGTTGTCAGGATATATATTAGTATTGTAAAAGCTATATGTAATTACAATAGCTAGTTTTTATTTGTAAGATGCCATGCTATTGAATGCATATCTATATTAATTATAGCTAATATATATAGCTGATTTTCATTTTGTTGAGTTGAAACTATTAGATATATTGTCGTATTTATTTTATTCCTATTGAGCTCACTAAGTTCTGTTCAATATCTTGTATTAATATCAGAGAAAGCTAGCAATATATTGTGTGGTATCGTTGCTTCTGTATAGTTTGTCATTACTAGGAAGTTATGTATACTAGCAGGATCTGTTTGTTGTATAAATGCACTAGCTAGGTCTCATATATTGGCATGTATATATAAGTTACTATCTACTTGTATTCTGTATAGGTATTCTCTAGGTATGACTCATAAGTATTATTTTCTTTCTAGTATTAGGTCCTTAAATAAACATCCTTTGTATAAAGTTAGTTTGCTACTTGCTGTGATAGTGTAGTATACTAATATTGCCTTTGTACTATTATAACTTGATATTTTTCCATACTTGAGCTCTGGTATAATTACCTATTTTTTATATTGTGAGTATTATTTTGTTAGTATATATAGATTTGGAGTAACAAATCTCAGCAAAGGGTTCATAAAGGAAGTAATTAAGTCTACAATCTTATTGAACTATTTTGGTTCACATCCTCTTAATATTTTATTACAGTTATTGTATATCTGTTTCTAATTGAGAGTCTCTGTATTGTTATAGTTTAGGATTTGTTCAATATCAAAGATATTACATTTAGTTAATTTGGTTTTTAAGTAATATGTGTTCTGTTGAGTTCCTAATATTGTATTTATTGAGGTACCAGGTGTTTTCAGTAGAATTGGCCATGAATTAGTAGGTCTTATTAATTGTAGCTAGAATGAGTATAGTGTATATATTGCTCATACTGTATATAATCGATATTACTTTGTGGAGAATATAGGAGGATATTCAAGTATTAATAAATTTGTTGCTACAACATTCTGTAGTTGTTGTAATCTACTTTTTAGTATTAATTTATAGAAATTAATTAAATTAATCTCTCTAGTTAGGTTTGTACATAGGTGTAGTTGTTGTTACTGTTTTATTGATTTTAGTACATAAATATTAGAATATGTTAGAAATATGTTTAGAATTGAACATACTATTGATACTTTATTTCTAACTAATTCTGTATATGATTTCATTATTATAGCAAGTTGGTTATCTTTTTTTTTTTTCAGCTGTTATGCCATGACTTTATTTAGATTTGTTTTTTATTAAAAAAACTATATTATCAAGTTTTATACTATCTAATGCCTAATTTTTTAAACCCTGACTTACTCAGTTATCCTAAAGATACTTATGTATGATCTGCTATAGTAATCTTTGTCTTATACTCAAGTAATTTATAATTTATAAACTACAGCTCAGTATAAGAAGGATACTACAGTCCATCATGACTAACTTAAAACCCAACAATCCAAAATTCTCTCTTTTACTTCCCTCACTATACTATCTAATACTATTTTTAAGCTAATATTACAAGTTTCCGTATTCTTATTTACTTTGCATTTTGCTTTCCTCTCTATAGTCTTTTTCTTTGGATTGTTTTTCTTTTTTTCCTTCTAAGAGTACTTTTCTTTTTTGGAGAACTTTTCTTTTTTCTCCCATGCTTCTATATCTTTGCATCGGCTCTTCTAGACTTTCTTATAAAATAGTTCTATCCATATATGCCAGAAAAGGCTTCAAAATTTAGTTATCATACTTTTAGAGCCAACAACGTTTTTAATCTTTTCTACATCTTCTTTACTAAGAATACCTTTTATCCATTCTTTTCTCTTTTGTTGTTTCTTTTTCTGTTCATATTAGATAGCTTGTTGTATATTCAATAAGTTCTAATTTTTCTCCTTTCTTTTGTTTTCATATAGCCATTTCCATGCTTCTTTTTCGATTTTTTCCAATACTTGATTAGATTTTTCACATGTAATCAAGTGCCCAATCATTTCTTTTTCCTTAAAGCATCTCTTATATAAGCTATTTTTGTATAATTGAGGTCTTCTACGATTTAGGATTTCAATAGTTAGGAGGAGGTTTTTGATGCATTTGGTTTTGAACAATCACAAGTAGTTTACTTCAGAATTCTGATATTGCTTGCCACAGCTTTTAAGTTTACCCTTAAAAGCTTTCCAGTTCTGTTTTTAAATTCTTGTTTGGTGTTTTTCATCATTTTTCTTTTTTAACTATGTCTATTCTGCTTTGTATATCGTTTGAACTGCTTTTTTAATGAAGGCTCTTATTGGAGTCTCCAGACTTATCTTTTTCTATTCAGGAATATATCTTATATTACTATTACTGATATTGCTCAGTTCTATACTATGTGCTTCATAAATTCCTTCTTTTGCTAATATATCTGCAGCATCATTATAAGTATTCCTCGAATAGCTTTTAACTTTTGTAAATAATAACTGAACTGATTTGCTTTTGCAAACTTTCTTAATTACACACAGAATGTTATTGTTCTTTAACTTTAACCACTCATGTGTTTTCTTATTTTTTAAACAGTTCTCAATTATGAAAATAGCACATATGCTATCTGTCCTTATTTTTACTTTGCAACTATTAGAGACTAATAAAACTGCTACTAGACAAGCTACTAGCTTCACTCAAGTAGATAAGAACCAATTTTCTATCCTTCCTTTATACCTAAAAACTATATTATTTGTGCTATCTATTTGGACTATGCTAAATCTCATTCTTATTTTTTCTCTAGTATCTTCTTTACCGAGTGAGCCATCTGTATAGAATACTATTTCCTCCATTTCTCTATTTGCCTCTAGTCTAGCCTTTAGTTCTTCTCTAATTCTTATATTTTGAACAACTTGGTTAATTAGCTCTACTTCCTAGCTACTTTCTACTTCAATATACTCTCGATTCTTGAACTTTTAAAGTCTCCTACTTTGCTTTTTTGATTCTCTTTCCCTATTTTTTCCAGATATTTTTTGCTAAATACTACCTCTGATACATTATCTTTCTTCTTTATAAAGCTTGAGATGTTGTAAACTTCTTGTAATATGATTCTTTGTCTTTGGCTATTTTTTTTAAGTTTGATTCCTTCATTGTATGCTTCTTGTTGACTAAGTTCTTTATGTGAGTGTTCTTAGTCTTCTTCCCACATCTCTACTTTTACTATTTTCTTTTCTTTTCTGATAATATGACCTATTTTACTTTCCTCATTTCCTTTATCTCTTATGAGTATCCATTCTTTTTTCCTCTTGTCTTGTAAAATTCTCTTTTCGATTTCTTGTACTTAAAATCCTCCTCTTTTCTAGTACTCTTCAATTACTTCTCTTAAACTTTTATCTGCTAGAACTTTATTCTCTAGAGCTTGGAACCACTTTGCTTTTATTCCGATATGCCTCTTTCCCTCTCTTACTTTAAGTTGTCTCCAAGTAATCATTTTTTCCTTTTTGTTATCTAACAGCTGGTTTATGTACCATATGTTGAGCTTAGTTATACCTTCCTGTCCTTCTTTTATATTGCATTTATTAAGAATACTACTAATAAGACAACTTTTTTCTTCTTGCGACTTTACGAAGTTTCAACTTTCTGTAAATTTATTTTTTGTGATACTTATATCAAACCTTTTTGCATATTGCATTATTGAGGCTCCTAAGTTTTTATACTTAGTTTTTTTCCAATTCATATTCTCTACAATGAGAATACATTCTGATATATTTGTATCTAGTTGTGACTGCTTTAGCCTCATTAGAGTAGTTATGCCTACAATGCCGTTTGTATTCATTCTTACTAAAAGCTCTGATATATGATGCTCTATATGTTTTTGCTATAAGCTTACTGCTCCAAATATTTCTTTATACCAGAGAGTCATGTTTGCGCATGTAGATGGGAGTTCTAATTTCTATTTTATTAGTCTAAGCATAGGCTGGTATATAGTATCACATAATCTTTTCTTGAAACATATATTTGCTAGCAGATACTCGAGCTTTGGAAGCAATATCATATTGTTTATGTATATTATCTAACCTGCTAAGAGTTTTTTGTACCTTAATATACATGTTAACTTTCCTACTTCTTTTTTGTAATGTAGGATATTTGTTCTCTCTTGTTTTTTTAAACTAATCCAAACATCAAGAAACTTTGTGCTTTCTTCTGGTTCTTTAACTTTGACTAGGCCTGGTGGTGTTTCAATTTGAATAAATTCTTCCTCTTTTTCTTTTTTATATAGTCTCCAAGCTATTGCTTCTGATTTTGCTCTATTTATCTCAATATCATTCAGTATGAAAAAGCTATTTGAAACATTTTAATCTCTTGTAATACAAGCTTAAATTCTGCTACTCACGTAGTATCATCTGCATATGCTAATGCTAATACCATAGCTTTTTCTGTTTTGAAGATTCTTCTTTCAATATCTATTGGCTATTGTAGCTCCATTTGGTACCTAATTCCTAGCTACTGTATTCTTACTAGTAATAGGTTGTAAAATATTTTTCACATTAGTGGAGAGATCACTTCACCTTGATCTATTTTATCACCAGCTACAAAAAAATCTGTTGGGCCTTCATCATTTATTACTCTTATTTCACAATCTTGATATAATTGCCTAATAAAGGTAATTAGGTTTTGTGGAAGTTTAATTTTTCTCATCAAGAATTCTAAAGCATATATGCTAATTGAATCAAAAGCTTTTCGCATGTCCTGAAATGCTATCCAAAGCTTTTTATCTTTTTGAGCTGCATCTTCAATAACATTGTTTAGAATGTATATTGGTGCTATAGTGCTTTTATTAGGTAGACCTGCAAAATTTGCTTCTTTTAAAATTTGTCTTTTAACGAGAACTTTGTTTAGTCTCTTTTGAACAATTCTGACTACAAGTTTTCTAAATATCTCGAGTAGCATTATTGGCCTAGTGCTCACTAGATTAAATTTCCAATCTGTACTCTTAGAGATTAAATATATTTGCCCTAACTTCTATTTCTTCAGGAATTTTCCTTCATAGACTATTTTGTTTATGAAGTTTATTAAATATTCCTTTGTTTTAGGGCTTACTTTTTTGATAAGTCTATAGCCAATTCCTAAAATACTAGGTGCTATATCTTCTTTTAGTAGGCTTATAACTTCAGACCATTCTTCTTCTGTTATTCTGTTCATAACTTCTGCATACCAAGCATCATTAATTCTTTTTTGCTTTTTATATATATTTGCCTATTTACAATCTAGTTACTCGAATTTATGATTTCGCTTTCTGAATTGCTCTTTGAAATGCTTTTCTACCTCTTTCTTGACATCTTTGCTTTCTGTAATTAACTTTTTGTTTTTAAACTTATTTTGGCTTTGTACTAAAACTCTATCTACTATGATCTTGTTGTAAAGACGTTCAAGCAACTTGTTTAGCATTTGCTTTTGACTTTTAGATATTAGTGCAAATCTTTTCTCTATTTTTTTTTTTATTTCTTTTTCTTTTGCAACTTGCAATTCTCTTCATGCTTTTTCTTTTAGTATATTCCACCACTCTTTGATTTCAACACAAAATTCTCTGTTCCAGAATTCTGGTAATAGTAGTATGTTCATCTTATATTCTGTGTTGAGATGCTCTATTCATGCATTAAGAATTGCTCTCTCTAACCTATCTATGTTTTGTCCTATGTCTTTAGACCCTTTTCTAAATATTTTTCCCAAGACTTTAGCTTTGCTATATGTTAGAGATTTTGTTGCTTCTTTTCTTATTTGACTTCTGGAATCTTGAGTTTTTGTTGAAAGAATGTGTTTACTTGCTACTACTTGTATTGCTTTAGCTATTAGTTTCCATTCTTTATCAATATCTGTTTTAAGCTCCATTTCTCTTTAGTTTTTTCTTCTTTCTTTTCTTTTTTCTGCATTTCTAATAATCTTTTCTACTTCCTGACTGTAGTTATATTAGTCTTCTTCTGTTGTCTTATAGTATTGGTATAGTCTTCTTGTTTCTTTTTGTCCTTTCTTGCTTCTTTGCTTATTTTTCTCTAAAATACCTATATTATCTAGTTGTACCCAGACTATTCCATGATCACTATCTGTTACCGTTTCCATAGATTCTATATTACTATCTAAAATGAAGCTTCTCATCTCTTGTGTTGTCTAGATATGATCTATTCTAGTTGATATGTTTCTATTTGACTATGAATACTTAATTAGTTTTGGATTCATAAAACAGAAGGTTTCTATATGATCAGTATTCTTTAACCATTTTGTGATTCTTGTACTAGTATCTCTGTTTCTTCTTCCTCTACTACTCGTGTCTAGTCTTTTATTTAATACTATATTAAAATCTCCCAGAATCATATATACTATATTTTTCCTATTCTTGATGATTTCTTCTATTAGAATTTTGTGTACTTTTCTTATTACTTCTTCATTCTTCGGAAGTAGGTATACTATCCAAACTTGGAAGACTACTCTTTTGAAGAAAAACTCAGCCTTAAGCAAATATGAGTTGAATCTTTTACAGACTCCCATATTTCTTAACCAATTCTGATCGACTAGAATCCTGACTCCTGACCCTTTGTGTTTTCCTTTTTCTGCTTCTGTTCAAAAGCTGGAGTATCTATATTCTTTTGTATTTATCTACTTGCCTTCTTGTTCCCCTATATTAGTTTCTACTATTCCAATAATATTATAACTTTCTGATTTACTATATTCTGCTAATAATTCTACTTTTGTATTATCGCCTTTAATTCTATTGATATTGTGTACTCCTAATTTTATACCTTCTTGCTTCCTACTCCTATTCTCATTGTCTTCTGTTCTTTCTGTCACTTCTCTTCTTCTTGTATTTTCTCTGTGTTCTTTCTTGTTTTGGTTTGTACTTGTTTCTGCTCTGTTCTGTTTTTTAAGTTTTCCTTCTTAGCTGACTAGAGCTTTCGTTTGTTCAACTTTAGCTACTTTTAGGAGCAGTTTGAAGTTTCTAGACTCCAATTATTATTAAAGCTATTTAATTTCTTTTCTAAAGCTTGGATATATTGTGCCATATCATTGAAAAAAACTTTATGCTTATTTTCTTTATATTGCTCCCTTTTTTTTCTTTCTGTATAAATTTCGTCTCGATTTTCTAGCTTTCTATATCTTTTGTTTTCTGGCCTATTCTCTTCTTTTGAGAGTTTTTTTTCACTTCTATAAGGAATTGTTGGTCTATCAGCTGATAGTTCCTGTCTCTTAAAACTTCTTATATTTGGCTCATGAGTATCAAGTCTTTGCTTGTATCTTTTCTCAGTATCGTATACTTCGTTTGATTCAACTTCTAAGACCTCCCAGAAGAGTCTAGTATCATAGTATTTCACAATATACTTTTTTCCTTAAGCCATATCTTGTTGGTTTCTGAAAGATACTAATATATAACCTTTGTTGTTTCCATTTGAATTTTTAAAAATGTGTACTGCATTTGCACTAGTATATTTTAGTTGTCTAAACAATAATACCTTATTTACATTTTGTGGGATATTGAATAGCTTTGCTACAAACTGTTTTCAGTTTTCTAATATCTCTTTTCTGTTTGGTCCTAGTGTTATGCGTACTAAGAGATCATTTGTAAGAGGAATAACCCAAGCTTCAATTCCTTGTATGAAACTGCTTCCTTCTTTAAAAGTAACCTCTGCTCTTGTCTTTCTATAATTTTCTCTAATCATTTCAATATTTTTGACTCATCCTAAGTGCTTTATTGCAAAAAAGACTTGTGACCTCGATATGTAATAGGGTATATCCTATATAGTAATAGCTTCTTCTTTATACTGATATTATTCTTTTTCTTTAGCTAGATTGCTATTTTTGTTTAGATCTTCTTTTTCTCTTAGAAGAGTTTCTTGTTCGTACATTTTTCTTTTTCCTTTATCCTTAACTAAAGCTAGTTTTCCTTTGTCACTTTGGTTAGGTATTATTTTTTTTCTCTTTTTACTACTCATTGAGCATTCACCTTTTTCAGTCTGATCATATAATATAGACCTCTTCTTTTGTACTTCTTCAAGCTCTTTTTTTGCTTGAATCTCTCTTGTATCCTTTTCTTTTTTTTTGTTTTGTGAAGTCTTTTCCTTCTTTACATTTTCTTTTTTAATCTTTTCCTCGAGTATTAGATTTAGCTAGTCAAATTCATCCTTCTTTTTTTTTAATCTTGACTTGGCTTCTTTATATCTTTTTCTGCAATCAAAGTATATAACATACTATTGGTTCCTATTCGTAAATTTTTCTTGGATTGTTTTGATATACTTGTTTCCTTTAAGTGATCACCTGATTGATTTTTCTTTTTGTTCAGCATTATCTCCTAAAATCTTAACTGCTACTACCTTCACTTTGATCTCTCCTATATCTTTACATGCTTCTGAGTTAGGTGCCCATATGCTATATTCTAGAGATACACTGCTATGTCTTAGTTTTTCTATTTCAGCTAGTTGTTCTAGTCTGTCTTCTATTTCATTTTTGTATAAGTTGACTTTTGTACTACTTTCTGCAAGTTGGACATCTTCTATAATCTCTAGTGCTTTACTTTTTTTCCTAATACTAGTTATGCTATCTGATTTCTCCTTATCTTGCTTATTCTGTCTTGTAGGTTCATCTAATTCTACTTCACTTATACTTTCTATTTCTATTAATGATACCTCTTCAGTTCTCATTTCTACCTCTTTTGTTATTTTGTTTGTAGTTTCTAGTTGTATAATTACTGGTGTTTGCTCTCTTTCTAAGATTTTTTTAACTTTGTCCACTCCTTCTGTAAAAGCAGCTCTTTCTAATGCAGTATGCCATTGTCTCACTAAAGTAATAATATTCTTATCTATATTCATTGCTTTTGCTACTATTTCATCAAAATGATCTGCTAATCCAAGTACTGATATACTACCTTCTTGGATGATTTCTCGCTCATATTCTTTTGTTAACTTTTGAATAAAGTATCTAGAACTTTCTGTACTCCACATTTTTCCTAATACTATCTCTGTTCTAAGACCTTGAACTATATTTGATTTTAAGATCTCGTACTTTTTTCTAAATTTCCTATAAATTTTCCTTTTTGCCTGTGAATTTTCTGGTTTAAAACTTACGTGCTGCCTTTCTATTAGTTATTTTTTTTTTTTTTTTTTTATACTTAGGTGATCTTGCCCATCATTTATTAAGAGAAAATATATAAAATATTACAACAAGAATATAAGCTAAACTAGTTTAACTATA
>CAJVPM010002292.1:0-10125 GCA_910592325.1 Scutellospora calospora | reverse complement strand
TTACATATTTATTTATTTATTTATATATTTATTTATTCGCTTATCTATTTATTCTATTATATTTATTCTATAAATATTCGAAATTCGATACTTAAAATAGAATTCTATTTAACTAGAGATAAGGCCTGTATAAATTTTCTCCTTTATGTTACTGACCCATATTACAAAACTAAAATCAAGTGACTAAATGAGTAATAAAAAAGTGACCCACTTACCTAGCTTATCTGGTTAATTATGCAAAATTATCAAAACTTGCAATAAATATACGTATTAAAATACATTTTTATCAAAAACTTGCGATTAAAATACAGTAAGAAGTAATAATAGAAATATTACATAAAAAAATTATTCAGTTAAAATATAATAGTGATCACGTACGTATGCTTAAACGCCCAAACTAAGTTTTTAGAAAATTTAATTATATAAAATGAATAAAGAGTCTATAAAGAATTTTATCATTTAATAACTACCAGTTTTTTTTCTTCTGAATAGGGATAGAATTGCTATCTATGGTGCAAACTATTTTAGTAGTTCATTTTTTTAAATGACAATGTCTGAATAAGAAATGTACATACTAATGTCGTATAGTTGTTTTTTATTTTTGCTACGTATTAATTATTAATTATACATGGTGATTCTTTGTTTTTTTTTTCTCCTTAAAATTTTTTCTTTCAAACTAAGCTAATTTAAATTTAGCATATACCAATTTTTTAATTTAAGCTACGTAGTAATAATAATTTAACTAAATAAGCATTAATTAATTAACTTATCATTATATCTTTCAAGAAATCTAAAGAGTCTTGCGAACTAGATATACATAGTATGAGCTAATTTTTTTGATTTGGTGATTATTAATAAATTTAATCTAATTATTTAAGATCATGTAATTAGCAGAAGTAAAATATAAAAATATAACAAAATTGAATTATATGATCTGAATTTGATTAGTTAATTGCTTTTCTTAGCTTTTCTTCATTATAAATTGCTTATAAAACCTTTATAAAACCACTTATAAGTTGTATTGATTTTTCTACTGATTATTATTAATTTTTTATAATTACCAAATTCTCATCCAAAATCCTAGCATGTATGTACGTACGTGACCCAATTTTTTCATGATTTTAAAATAGCTAATCATATGAAGGCTTTATTTTATTTTTTTATTCGAGTTACTCAGTTAGAATAACCATGACTCAGGCTTAATCTCTACATGAAACATTAAAGTTTGCAAACTTACAACTTAGATCTAGAATTGATTGAGGATTGTTCGAAGATGTTAGAAGTTTGTAACAGCCTTTATTAAAATAGTTATCTGTTTATATCTTACTGAATTGACTTTTATTTCTAAGTTAATGACTTACTATCTGAAATATGCAACCAAAATGAATTAATACCTCAAGTTTGTATTAAAGTTCCGATATAGCATCGTCTTATCGTGATTCATACCTTATGTAATTTTTCTATAAAATATATATAATTCAGAGTAATCTTAATTTTTCACTTTACAAAGTTATTAAGGTTCGAATAAATTCTACACTGTTCAAAGAAAGTGTATAAAGCTTGCTGGTAACAGTAAAATGAAAAAATGATAATAAATTAGCCAATCAAAAATGATTCATAATAAGATATAATCGACGCTTTATCTGAGGTATGATCGACATATTTTCTAAAGTAAATCAATAGCTAATCAAAATGAACTTCTGCTATGCTGACTACATATAGATTTGATCTACATATTGTTACATATAGTGTGGGAAATTACTTTTGGTATACGGTATGTGAGAATAATTTATTTTTCATTAATAGTTGATCGACATGTCACATATAAAAATTTTTCATATGATTTTAACAAGTTACACAAATTAACGAATTTATATTTTTTAAGTTTTCACCTAAAGTCTTAGTTAGAATACCTAACCTTTTTTTAAGCAAAGTTAATGCTGAGGTTTTTACGAATACAACAGTATAAGAAACATAAAAAAATTATTATTTCTTTATAATATACAACGCCTTTAAAGATGGCAACCATTTTGTCTTCTTTTCTAAGATTCTTTTTCAGTTTTCAAGCCCTTAACACAAAAAAGGTCTCATTAGATGTGCATTTAAGAGATCTTTCAGCAAAATACATGTTCGAAAGAGGGTTGTATTATAAAAGTGCAGAGAAAATCAAGAAAATCATTTTTATAGTATATAGATTCCTTTAAGGTAAAATATTTTATTGAATTTATTTATTTTTGTTATTTTATTACTAACAACACATATACTGTAAGGCCGTTTGAATTTAAAGATTCATTTACGTTTCTTTTTTTGAATTCTGATTCGAGGGGAGGGAGGTGATAGGGAATTTTAAACAAACATTAAATTAGCTTGTTTAATTTAGAGGAGAGCAGCTACTTGAGAGGAGGGGAGGGGTGTAGAATTTTAAACAAACATTAAATTGGCTTGTTTAATTTAGGGGGGAATAGCTACTTGAGAGGAGGGGAGAGAACGTTAAATAAATTTTCAAATTCAAACAGCCTAAATTTACAATTAACCAAAAAAAAAAAAATTATTTTGATCTCTTATATCGGTTATACCACTGATCTCTAATTCATTTTGGTGTCCAATAACCAGTATAATGTAATAATTCTGTCACTAACTTATTGACAATTTCTTTAAGTAATATAGTAGAATCCTTATATATTTCAAGCTGTGTCAGAATATTTTCTTCAGTGGGTGTGGATTTGTGTACTGTATATGATGTTCGAGATGTAGAGCCAGAAGACGGATTTATTGTGGGTAATGATACTGGTAGCAAACCTTCATTTATTTCTTCAATTTCCATGTTATATAATTCTAGAATTTGCACAGAATCACTACTTATTACATTTATATTTACTGTCTGGTCATCTTTATTACGTTTTCTTTTTGTTATACTCATAAGTATTAGATCTCTTTTATCTCGTCCAGCTTTCACTTGAGTAGAAGTACAATAGATATCTTGTTCAACAATCATATTTATTTTATTAATTCCTAATTGGTAAGACCTATATATTTATTGATAGCCAATATCTGTTAATTGTATAGTTTCTGCAAATAAAGTGTGTGATTCTGGCTGTGAACTGCTAAATCTGGATTTAAGCTCTTCAATTAATATTCAAAGGGCTTCTCAACGATCTTTAACAGACTGTGGACTTTTACCTACTAATTGATTATCAGTGAATTCTGAAATTAAAAAGTTAAGTTATTCATGTTCTGTTTGTGCTGCTTTGATATTTTGTTTTAAATTTTCTAAATTAGTTGTTTGTCTAGTCATATTTTCTTTTATGAATTTAATACCAAATGTTTCTAAAGCTTCATCAAAAGCAAAATAATATCCTTCTTGTGTCATATTAATTGAAAATACACTTTGAAGATTCTGAAGAAATTGTGGCTTGCTTTGAAGATCTGTTAAAAATTGTGCTACAGTTGCAGCATATCTTCTTTTTCCTGTTATAGGAAATACAGGAGTGAATGCCATCAAGCTATGCATTTGCAAATCAAAGTTTGCCATGCGAATGCCAAGCTTATGTAATTTTAAATATCCTGCCCATTGATAAAAATTATACCATACTTTTATTATATTATTGTTTTCAATTGGAATATCTTTAACAAAAATATTTTTTTCTTGAGAATATAGGTGAATCGCAATTCCAACTGCAACCCAAATATGCTCAAGTACTCGAAATGTTGCTTGATAATCAGCAACTTGCTTGAATTTATCAAGAAATTTGGTGTCAAGCTGCGCAGCAAGTCCAAAAAGTCCATAGTTTGAAAAAGCAGAAATTAGTGCACTACACATCACCTTGTTTGTATGCCATTGTCTAAGAATACAATATACTTCTTGTTCTTCATTTTTGTAGTCTTTCATTTGATGATATATTGCTTCATCACATACTAAATTTAATATACTATCTTCTGTATATCCAAAATCATCCAGAAACATATCAACAGCTTAGTGAACATAGTCATTTTTACTTGATGCTTCTCCTGGTTTAAGAATCACGATGTTTGGAGGTGCTACAAATAGTGCTGAATTAATTTCTCTTCTAATAGCTGCATCAATATGTTTGATACCAAAATTTGACTCTTGGTTAATTAATTGACTAAAGATTTTATCTATTTTTATTTGCCATTTTTCCATTGTTAAGCTTATACCAAAAACATTTTGAATTTCTAACAATTCTCTAGGTAAATTAGCAGTTTCTAAACACTGAAACTAAAAGACTATTTATAGTATTGCATATGCAGTAGCATAGGTTACATTATAAATGTTACCATATTTGAAGATCTTATCTTTCATATCAATGTTATCTATAACAGCATAGTTCAAAATATTTGGATTTATATTGAGTCTTGATTTGGGATCTGCAGCTAACATTTTTTTATTTCGAAAACATGTTTCATGATGACTAATATATGCTAGTACTTGGACTGCATGAAGGACTTTATACAATGATCTTATCATTTTTGGTTATTAACAAAGAGAAGAAAACACATGTGTAAACCAAATTTTCCACTGTGGAAAAGCAATAGTTAGTATTACTGATGCAAAAAAAAGAGTGACTAATTTTACTTGTTTTTTATCTAATTGTGGTGGTGATAAGTTACGTTCTTTTCTTTTTCTTGCTAAAACTTGATTTTTTTTTCTTTTAGAGTTGTAATCAAGCCAGAAAAGAAATTTATAACAGGTGATAGTATTGCATTATAATATTTATTTAGTGATTCTGGTTCTTCAAGTGACGATATTTTTTGTTTAAGCTTAGGTCGTTCTTGTAATATAGAGTGAGCTAGTATTTTGCTGAAGTTTAAACATGTAGTAAGTTTTAGTTGTATTGCTTGTGTTTCTTCATTAATTTTAATTTTTTTTAGTTCAAATAATGTTTTAATTAAGAGAAAACCAGGAACTACAGAATCTGCATAAACAGTAGAAGGCATAGAATTTTGCGACTCAGAAGTATTTGTGGTAATATTATTAAAAAGATTAATAAGTTCTTCTAATAATTTAGCCTTTCTAATATCATTGTTTGATTCGGCAATTTGGTCAATCTACCTACTAAATAATTTCAATGTAAGTATAATATCAGCATTATGTTTTCCTTTGTCTAGACATGATTAAAAATTTTTTCTTTGCTGAATATGCAGATGACCTCTATTTATTACGAAACAATCAGTGCAAATAAAATAAGGCTCATTATTATCTAATGATTCAGTTGGTAGTATCTCATATTTATTAATTGCTGAGCAGTCTAGTAACCCATAGCATGGTGCTTGAACAATTCGATTATAAACTTTTCACATATATAATGAGCATGTTTTACGTCTTGTAAAAAACTTTTTAAATTTATTGCAAAATAAGCAGCGACGTATTTTAACCATACTTTCATTAATTGATATATCTGCTTTTACACTATTATGTAAAACCTTCTGGTCATAGTTGTGATGATGCCTACAAATGCCTAGCTTTATCCCCTCATTTTCAGCATCCTTTACGGCTTGAAGGTCAATCTCCCATGTGCCACATAGTTGGTTTACACTTCAAACACTTTCTTTATTACATCTTTGAATTATGTTTGGATCATCATCATTGTCAATAATAACACAATTTGTAAATTTTTTAGTAGAATAAGAAAGGATAGATTTATCAGATTCCTCTTCGCTTTCATTATCGAAAAATTCATCTTCTATTTTCTCAGTAAATCCAGTGATTATTTCTTGTATTTTTTCAAATGAACTCCAGTCAAATAGAAGAACATCGTCATCTTGCTCAACACCAGTATTTGATTCTTGGTTAAAGTTGCAAATTTCTTCAAGATCGAATGATGTTTCATGTGAGAATTCCATTATTATTTATTAAATAAAATTTTTTTTTAAAAGTTTCAATTAACTAAGAGATGTATTGTATATTTGATTATAATAGCGAATGGCTTTATGATTAAAATAATTAGCAGGTAAATAGGCCACTATTTATAAGAAATTTGGCGAATCCAGTTGATTAAGAGAAATTTCTAATACATGGTCTGTAAAATTCTAGAATATAATTGCTAAAAATTGTGTTTGAAAATCTCTTAATTCTGAAATACTAATCCTTTGTTTTTGAAATATTTGAGACCTCTGAAATCCGAAACCTCCGAAATCTGAACCTTTTTGCTGATACCTTCAAAATGAAGCTCTTTGCCAATATCCTCGAAACAAAATACTTTTACTAGACAAATAATTTTTTTTTCTTTTTTTAGTTTAGTGTATATTTTACTTTATATATTTTTCTTATTTAGGTAAAATCTGGGGAAACGATCGATGTGATACAATTGATTATAAGCTCTTCGAAAAAGTTAGTAATCTTCAGATGACAAAAGAAACTTCAGGTAGAATTTGAAATTAACAAAGCTAGAAATTTTAATTTGCATGGACAACAGACATTTGTATTCATTTGTACTATAAACTGTCAATAAAAAAATTCAACTATTATTCGAAAGTATATAGTTGTTTTAAACACAATTTTATTTTTATATGAGAGCAAATAAATATTCCATTTTATATTATTAAAAAACAATACATCGACTACAAGTAACTTTTGATAAAAAAACTCTCGATATAAGAAATATTAATTGAAATTCGATAAAAAAAAGTTAAAGCCAAAACCAGTCTAATAAATTCACTCGATATAAGAAATTTACTTTGGTATAAGAAAGTCTTGTATAATTTTTACTATTGGCCTGCCTTTTTATATCGAGTTTACTTAAAAAGTTACAATGTTAAAAGTAGTACCTGTTTATTTATAAAGAGCAGTGAAATTCAGAGATCTATGCTAGCACTATATATAATAAAGTGAAACGAAAGGCTATTTTCGAAGACGAGATTCTTTTCAAGGTTACTTTCTATCTCAACTTGAACTTGCTCACAATTAAGTATTTGTATTTATGAACCGCACTACATTGTGAGTACAGAATCCTTTTAAAGTACCCCTGAAAACAGAATTTAAAAAAAGGGCCTACCGTTGCAATTTACTATGAAAATGTGATTTTTCATATAGATGTAGATCACTCAAATTTCATAATAAAATTTTTACACCCCCGATTTGCGTGACATGTCGATCAACTGTTAAGTAATTCCCATTGTGTCAATAAATCAACTTTTAAAAAAAAAACTCAGATTAGTTAGATTAGTTGTTGTTTACTTAAAATCAAAAATTCAACTTATTGGATTTTTAACTTTTGCTAGAAAGCACGAATCATGCTTAACGTTGATACATACTTCAATGACTTAACTTCTTGCTCGCTATTTGGCTTCCTAGAGCACAAGCGTCCAACAGAAAAAAGCAAAGCAAATGGTGTATACAAAGGAACACTTACTTCTATTGCTAGAGACGATACCACCAAGCCGGAAAGAAGGACGCTTGCGCAAGATTGTCTAAACGTTTTTGAGGTAAAGTTTTATACCTTTTCTTTGTTAGTTTTTTTTATCGTGTACCATTGTCCTATCCCATCCTCTTTCGACCTCTGTGTCGCCGAGGGAACTATCTGTTCGACCTCTGTGTCAGTGGGGGAATTGCCTCAGTGCTGGTGTGGATTTCACGCTACCTCCTAACCTCTGTGTTGTGGAGTTATGACCTCCGTGTCGTGTGTGTCCCTTTGGTGCAGCGATTTAGAGATTAATACTTTATTATTCGTCAAAATAGGAACAAACTAATTCAGTTTCAGTAGAACAATACTGGATGGATCTGGCAAAGTATAAACTAGAGAACGAGGTTTATCTCGAAGAGGTTTGTATGATAATTTTTGAAGCCTTTACTATACTTCGATCTACAAACTGAAAAGTCTATTTTAGTCTCAACATGTTCTGGACGCGACAAAGGATACACGAGAACAAGGTCGTTTGCTACGAAAAGCTATTACCAAAAGGTTTGAAAAATGGAGTGTCATAGAAGTCGAAGAAGAGGTGAAACCAGTTAATTACACAATCACTGACTTCAAGCCTAGTTGCAATGAACCGGAGGAGAATTAAGAATTTTATTTCTTTTTTGTACTTAGTCCGATGATGATTTAATGCCAGTTCCTAAACTAAAGCGAAAAAAGCTATCTCACCCGAAAAAGGTTAGGATATTGATAAGACATTATGTTGCCTACAGTACAATAATTTTTAATGACGTGAATTCTTCTCAAAATTTTTTTGGTGTAAACAGGCCAAACATACGAAAGACACGCTATCATCTTCACCAAAAGTACCAAATCCATCACCATCACCAGTAATACCCAAACTATCATCATCAGGAGTACCAAATTTATCATCATCACCAGTAATACCAAACCCAAGTTTGTTACAAATACCAAACCCAAGTTTGTTACACGAACAGGTCGAAATTACTAACACGAATACGGATGACGATGACGGTAATTTCATTATTAGTAATAAGAGCACAATTCCAAGATCACATTGGAAAGATACGTCATTATCAAGTTTACAATCCTTAGAAAGTGCGGGTTCTAGCAGAGAAGATACGGATGAAGTTAATAATCCCAGGTTTAACAGACCACATACTCCATCAAATCAAATTTACTCTACATCGGAGAATCAAAATTTATTTATACGATTAAGAAATGAGAAACAGAGAGCAAAATCCACAATGTAGGTAAAGCGTGTTCGTTAAAGTGAACGTATTATATTATTAATTAATCTTGGCCTAGGGAGCCCATTTGCTCGAACATAGTTGACACTACAAATAAAAATTTAATGGAAAGACTGCAATACCAGTATGATCACCGTTGGGAACCTGTCACAAATGATGCAACCAAATATATCGATGAACTAATTGAAAATGTGGGTTTTTAAGGATTTATCACTAGTAATTTCTTTCTCTCATAATCTCACCACTTCTTTACTATATTTCAAAGCGATACCCGCAATGACTTCCGGAGTAAACTTCTACTTCCATTCATCCCATCTGGTGAAACTTATTCCTTCAGTAAACATTATGAGGCGCATTGGGTACACCGGTTTGCTGACAAATTGTGAGTTAAATATCTTATTTAATTAGTTCTCATTTCTTTTGCTTTATTATATTAAGACTGGCTCAATAAATTGGTTTTATTATTAGATCATTATTTTTCGAAGCTCCTCGGAATCCACTTCTAGATAAGAATTCTGAAGGGTGGTTAAATTGTCATATTTTTGCTCCTCTAATTGACGATTGTTTTTTGATATGTGAAGAAGTCCATGTACATCGGTAAGATTATAAATTATTTAATATTTAAATTAACTTAGTGTTTCTTAAATTCTTTTTTTATTATTTCAGCTGTGAAGAAATGTCCTTGGCGTCAATAATGCGCAAAAATTTAACTAGGGAAGAATCTGAAAAAAAATCCTCTGGACATAAAATAGATATAAGTTTTAGCGTTGATGATATAGAATATTTTAGTGCAGAAACATATGTAGATGAGGACCCGCAAAATTCAAAACCAATCTCATATAAACACAAATTATTTAGGGAAATGAAGGATCAGCTGGACAGACTTCTAAAAAAGTTGGAATTTACAAAAGAATCGATCAAAGAGGTAAAAAATATCTTCGTACATGGAATGTCGCATGGAGGTAAATATTAGAAATAATAAAAAAAATTTATTATATTAGTTATTGCACAATTGATTGAAATAATTTATCATTCAATAGGCCTCAATGGCAAGATATATGCTATGTATTACAATATCGACCTTGAATATTATTTTGTATATGAAATGTGCAGATATCGAATAGGAACAACATGGTCAAGTGTCCCAGATAGTCTTATGACCTTAAAAAAGATACTTTGTTTGATGTCTTTATATATCTCATTAAATGTCCATCTAGCAACTTTAGTTTTTTCTAACTATTTCTGACAATATAGTACAATATAAACAAAGTTCTCGGCGTTATTAAAAAAGTAAAGAAGGTTCGCTTATATTCAAATCCGGAAGATTTATTTTCAATTAATAACCTTCCAGATACAACACCATCTCCGAAAAAAAAACAAAATAAATGATTTTATAGGTTTGTGAATTATACTTGTTACCCGAAACCTTTTTTCCAAAATCCGAAAGTTTCGGGTTTCGGATTATACTTTCCGAAACCTCT
>CAJVPM010002291.1:0-10128 GCA_910592325.1 Scutellospora calospora | reverse complement strand
AAATATTATTTTAGCATTTATTAACTATTAAATATATAATTAATAGCTATAAACAAGTTAGATATTATTAACTTAACGAACTTATGATTATATTGTTATTATATTTTAAATATATTTTGCAAAAACTAAGGTTTCTTTTTGAAAAAGAAAGTTCCTAGAAGTAATTCCAAAAAACTGTATGAACAAAGAAACAGAGGTAGTAGAATTTTCACTAAAATCAATAGCTATATGCAAAGACTATTAGGAAGCTGAGAGAAAAGAATGTCTTTTCACAGGCCTAAGAGCAGTTGAAGAATAAGAACTTGAAATAATAGATAAACAAAACTTTAATATAGAGTTTGCAAGTATGTTTAAGAAGAAAGCACAAGAGATTATTTTGTGAAGAAGGAAGGAAATAGAATTTTATATATATGGCTTCTTAGGCAAAGGGGAAAATAGAGAAGTATGGGAGTAGGATAGGTAGGAATAGATCAGATAAAAAATAGTTTAGTTAGTATAGGAAACTTGAAAGTTGTTAACTAGCTAATATTAACTAAAGCAGAGCTAGTAGAAGTTTGAGTAGTTTTATTACTAGGCAATGTGATACAACAGTTAGGGTTCTCACAGATAGTAAACAAGCAATAGAGAGTATTACTAAAGCTTGCAAGATTGAACAATATAGCAAATAGATTAGAAAAGATAACAGAATTATCCTAGAAAAAATTATATTACTCGTTAAGCAAAAAGGTATCAAGCTAAAGCTTGAAAAAGTTCAAAGCCATGCAGATAACAAATAGAATAATGAAGCAGATTAATTGGCAAAAAAAGGTAGAAAGTAAAGCTTCTTACTAGAACTAGATATAGTTCAAAGTAAAAACTTTAGCTATGATATAATATAGAAATCGAACAGAATAGAGAGCTTAGTTAAATATTTTATATTCAAGTTAACAAAAAGATATAATGATGCAAAGTAGGTATATTAAAGAAAGAAAAATATAGCTAAAAGTTCAAAGTATAACTGAAAAAGACTATAGCAGAGGATCAAAAAGCAAAGAGAAATAAATTGCTTGTCAATAAAAAACAGCAGAAATCTTATTATACAGATTAAATACTTGCTAAATAGTCTTTTAATACTTAGTGAGCTTAAGAAAAAGAAGCTATCTCTATACCAAAGTGATTACTACATCCTATGCAAAAAGAAATTCTAGAAGATCTTAACTATCTGATAAGTTGCTCAGTGTTACAAGATTCATAGAAAGAAATCAAAAAAGCAATAATAGGAAGTATTAGCAAGATCTAATCTAAAGAAGCTAGTAGCTCTAACCTTTTAAAAAAATTCAAATATTATCTTTTCAAAGGATGAGGAAAGCTGTTTCCAAAGAAGAAAGGAGCTAATAATTGGACTTGAAGAAAAGAAAATAGCAGAAGACATTCAACTACTAGCTCAGAAGAAAGATACTATGAAAACTTAGATAAATAGTATCTTTTTTATAATCTAATGAAGCTTTGTAGAGATCATATAGAACTAGTGATATGAAAAGATAATTCTTTAAGAAAAAAGTTAAGAAATTACAATGAAGCTAAAAAGAAATAAAGAAGAAGAAAAAGTACTGAAAGTAAGAACCTAAGCAAATAAAAGGAGAAAAGTATTACTTGCAGAAAGGAAAAGGTAAAAAGAAAAGAAGAAAGAATGGGTAATAGCACTAGTAGAAGAAGTGATTAAAAAAAATTAAGGAAAGAGAAATAAGTTAGTAATGTTTTCTTTAATACAGTTAGACTAATTGTCCTAGCCTTTTGGTTAGTATAACAGATCATACCTTAGTACTCTAGTAGTAGCTAGGTGATATCAAACTTAGTAAGTTAAGTAGATTATATAATCATATAACTTGGCTAATACTTTAGTTAACAACTTAATAAAGTTTATAATATAACTATCAAAGGAAAATAATAATAATAATAATAATAATAATAATAATAATAATAACTCATCACTATAACTATAATCAAAGAATATTATCTGGGTGATATTTAAAAAGAAGTACTAATAATCCTTTTTTTGAAGCTTTCAATATAGTCCAAACAAAAAACAAGTATTTATAAATAATATATTATTTTATAACTTATATATATTTTAATCTCACAAGAAAATTTTAAATTGGTGTAAGAGATAAGAAGTTTATATTGCAGAGTTTGTGAGTTAGAAAAGTGAGTTAGAGAGTAACAAGAAATAATTATTGAAGGAGTTCAAAGAAGTTAGATGAGAGAATCTGCGTATGAAAGGTTGTTAAAAGAAAAAAATATACTAAGAGTTTAAGTAGCAGATTTGGAAGATAAAGCTAGGAGACAATAAAATAATAATAGAGATAGTAGTAGAGATAGAATAGTTAGATTTGGTTTCTTTAGAGAGCAATTAATAATTTTATATAATCAAATTTATTTTGTAAAACAATATATTTTTTACATAAAATAATTTCATATGTCTTATATTATATAAATCATTAAAGGTCTAGTGATTTTAGTGTAGTAGTTAGGTTGCCAGACCACCATGCAAGAGGTCTGGGGTTTAAATCCTACTGTCGACGAATTTGAATAATAACTCAGACCTTTCTACTCAACTTACAGTAAACCCTGTTCGTTTCTGGGATTGTAACCCTATAAATCACATTGTACTAATATCAACTAGATATTAAAAGTGTGATGAGGCGTTTGGTGAAACATAATATTATATGAATAAATCTTAATAGGATCTATGGCAGGGGACCTGCATGATAGAAATTCTAGTTTGTAAAGTAGTACGGTTTTCAACAGTCATACTAGCTAATGCTTAATTCAAAAAGGAAACTATTGACAAAAGATGCAGATTGAGTCAGATGTACATAAATCCGTTCTACAGGGAGTATCAGTAATACCAACCTGGCTTGGCAGCTAACTGGATTGAGAGGATTTGCCTCGTAAAACATCTGAAAAGATAAATACAGAAAACTGGTGAAGAGCCACAGTAGGAACTAGGGTTATACAAATATCTACAAAGGTATAAGCTAGGTAAATCTGTAAAATAGGTATAAACTACTCTAGTAGGTATGCTTCAAGGTTAACAGGCTCTGCAGTATTTACAATGCATTAGGTATAATATATCCCAAGAGGATCTAAGCCATTCTGAATAAATAGATCTGTAACGAGCTAGCTGGCTTAAGTAGTTAGGTGTTGCTATGACATTAGGTTGGTATGAGTTAATGAACAGAGTGTTTAAATAGATAACTCACAGGCATGTTACAGGTATAGTAGCATAGTGTAGAACTAATCAGGTGGTCTAATCGCCTATGTAGTAGACTACTTAAATTAGACAATGACTAAAGTTGTACATGTGGCTTGTTATATACTCTTTATGTAATTACAAACAGTAGGGACTATCAATATATATCTTATATGCAATTCTAATAAAATTCCTTCGGCAATGTAAGCTGTCTTAATAACATATAAATCATTAAAATATTTTTTTTTCTAACTTGAGTGATCTTGCCTATCATTTATTAAAGGAAATATCATTAGATACATATAAAATATATATCCTAAGATACAAATAAAATACAAATTATATAAGTCCTAAAACTAATCTATAATTAAATTCCTCCTTATTGCAATTTTGAACTCACTTAGCTGCCAATTGGTACTCAGGTATAATCTGCTGCAGAAGTCATTTTTCTTCCCGCAGTAACTCTTCTCAAAGAAGATATTATCTTTGGATCAACAAAGGTGACTTCAGACCCTATCAAGATCCTAGGTCCTTTCTAACCTAGTTAATACTAAGCTATAAGTTGTTAACATCTAGTCTCAAGATAGAAAAAAATAAAAATTGTTACTAATCTAAAAGCCTAAGCTTACTAACAAAGAAAAACTTGCTTCAAGTTATAAAAACTTTGTTAGACAGTAATGTAATGAAGGAATAGAATAAAAAGGAAATGAAAAAAAGATAACCAGATACCCTGTAACCTGGGTCAGGCTTAAAAAATTTTAAGTTGTGCAACTTATAACCTATCTCATATAATTCTCTATCCAGCATATAATCCACTTTTAGAATTTAGGATCTGTAGCACCGAGGTCATATTTCAGATTAAACAATAAATAGAGCATGTGAAATTGTTATTATACAAAGTACGTAACTTTGTTAATAAACAAAATATATGACTATGTTTACTGCACAAAATTGTATATCCACAGAGTAATTCCGAAAATGGAAGAAGTAAACAATGCTGATCTTTTGTAGGAAGGAACCTAGATTCTCTACTTTTGTTGAAAAAAATAGAAGACCAGAAGAAAAAGCTTGCAATATATTATTGTTTTCTAGAGCCCAAAAGAGTGTATAGACAAAATAATTTATTATCCCCTTCTTAAGTCTTCTTTTACCAATTTTGTTAACAAAGAATGACTTTGCGTATCTTTACTGAAATTTCTTATACAAGAGCTCTCTCCTCCTGCTAGTTATCTTGTATAATATCACTTTCAGCTTGTATATTAAATATACAGAAGAGTCTCTAAGAGTAGGCAGTTAACATCTATAAAAACCATTGTGTTGTAAAAGAAACTTCTTCATCTTTTCATAATAAATTTTTGTTTTTTGCTTTTATGAAATTTTGAAAAAAAGGATCGTCAAAAAGAGTTGCCTGAATATAACATATAAATTATTAAAATATTATATTCTTAAATCACTAATAATTCTTTTTTTATTACTATATATGTAAATTCAATTAGTTTTGCTCATTCTACCAACAGTTATTTGAAGTTAAGTATAGTTTTATTAGTTTCAGGTATATATTTTTATAATGATATCATAGTAAATAAAAATAAAAATATAAAAGTATTAATAATAATTTTTTTTTAGTTATTAATATTCCAATATCAGGAAGTCTTAAATAGTAGACCTATCTAGAAATTCTAGAATTAGAATATCAATGACTACTAATTATATATTTCTCTTTTCTATTTATCACTAAGCAACTATTTTTTAATTCATCATATTACTTTATTACTAGATTTATTAATAGTAACTTCTTAATCATCTTGAGTATTGTTGAATAATACAACCTCCAAATATATATACTTCTCTTTTCTTTATCATCATCTGGCAGTTATCTTTTAATTTAATTAATTCAATTTTATTGAAAACATATTACTAAATTTTCTTTAGTAGTATCTTAACCTTTTTAGATATTGTTTAAGAATAATATTTAGAAATATTTAGTCACATTACTAAAAATTTAAAAAAATATTAGAAAAATTATTAATTAATAAATATTATTATTAATTTTACTTACATAATAGAAACAGTTAGACAATAACTCCTTCTAACTTTTTTTATTTGATTAATAATATTTTTTTTTTAAGGTTGTCTATATCTACTAACATTATATCTAAAGTTCTATTGTTATTAACTAGTAATTGCTATTGGCTTCCCTAAAAAGTTAATAATATATGTTTATATTCAGTTATTTTCATATTTTTATTTTTAAGTTCTGTTTTTAAGTTTTTTATTATTTTATTTTTTTCAAAAATTTCTTTATTCAAGTTATTTATTATGTTATTTTCTTTTTTTATTTCATTTAAGAGTTTGTTTTCTTTTAATATTTTTTTAGTTGTTTATGATATTTTATTTTATTATATATCTTTTTTTAGATACTATAATATTTTTCAGAAAATTCAATTGTCTTTTTTGGTTAAGATATTTTAAAGTTTGATTGTACAATGTAGTAGAGACATATTTTTGATAGTTTATTTATATAGTTAAAAAATCATTGATTACTATTAGTGATAGGACAAGTTATTTAATATTATTTATTAGTATAGGTCTGATTATATAAAGATTTACTTTTAATAAAGCCAAATTTATTTATTATTAATTAAGAATTTATACATAAATTATTTGATATCAGAAGTTACAAATCAAGAAAAATAAAATAATATTTTATTACTGTGAATTATATATATTTCATTGAACTAAATAATAGAATAAATTTGTCTATTATATTATTTGTCATTTCTATTTTTGTATTGATTCTGTTAATAAGATGTATTTAATTATTGTATTTATCTTTAATACTTTTGTAATTTTTGGTTAGATTAGCTATCTTTAATGAGTTGTTTATAGATAAGGTTATGAATACAGCTGCTATTATTATGACAAGTATTATTAATATAATCAACTTGTCTGTAAATAGTTAGAGTTAGTCTGAGTACTAATTTATTGAGAATATATAGACTATACTTACAATCCTTATTAGTTTGAGTTCTTATATTCTGTGTAGGGTTAGATTTAAAGTTAGGATTAGTAGAGTAAAAATAATATGTTATACTATTATTTGCTATGTAACCTAGAAGAACTACTAGTAAATTAGAACTGGATGAAGAACTATAAGAATAAATATAATTAGATATTTTTTTAATAAGATAAGAGTGTTTGCTATAATATTTAAACTTGAATTTATAGTAATAAATCATAGCAAATAACAAATAAATTATTAGAAAAGTTTAATATTATGATGTATTGATTTATTGCTCAATAGAGAAATTTATTATAATTTATTGATTAAAAGTTTAAACATAATAGTTAATCATAATATTAACTAATAAAAAATTAATTATAAATCATAAGTTTATTCATATTTGTTTTTTATCTTATTATAATCTTATTCTTAAGTTATATAATTGTATTACTGATAATATTTACATAAATATTTGCATGTAGATTTATTATTATATTCTCAAATTAATCTAGCTATTACATTAAAAAATTTCACTTTAACATAAACATTATTCTCAAATTTACTTTTAAAACTATTTAATAATTTTCTGATATTTCTTGTTATATATTAACTCAAGACTACTCAAATACGTTCTTCAGATATATAAGTAAAAGAATATCAATATGATAAGAATTAATACTAATTTTTTAGTAAATATGTCTAATAATTTTGTGATATTTGATTTATTTGATACATTTGGAATATTCATATAAAATTCAATTAGAATATTATAGCATAATTTTGTTAATGTAGAATTTCTACTGTATAATAGTAAAATAAGTTTATAGAATCTGAAGTTTTTAAACAATTTTGACAGATATTTTTCTTTATGTGCTATTAATTTATTTATATATAATCTTCTAATTTCTACTGAAATATTTTCTTCTTTAAATTTATGATAGATGACCATATAAAAATTGTTAGTAAATTGATATAGAATTGTAATTAACAATTTTAAAATTTTATTCAAAGGGTTTCTAATGATTTTTTTAATAACTCTTAATATTATTTCTGTTACAATAATTCTTTTATATGAAGAATATATAAACTATTCTATGATAATTCAATTATCAATATAAAACTCTATGTTCAATAATTCTTTAATTTTTAATTCAATATCATTTTCAGATATATTTACTTTTTCTGGTATACAATTTCATAGATAAAAGAATAAGATAAAACCTTTAATTACATATTCATTGATATTTTCAAAATAGTATCTATTCAGCTTTAACATATGAGAAAAATTAATATCGATTAAAATAATTTTTAACAAGAAATATAAATTTCAAATATCTTCATATCTATCTTTACTTTTAAATCTTTCCTATAAAACCATTTTACTAGATATCAGAGGAAAGGGAAAAAATTTATAGATTTGTAATAATTCAATTATTTTACTGCATTTCTTTATTATAAAGTCTTTAAGTATGTTTATAGATTGAGAACTATTTAAGAGATTATAGAAATACTCTATATTATTTTCTTTAAAACTATTACTAGAATATTTTTTAAGGGCTTTTAAGACTAGAAAATTTAATATATTGACAAATATATGAGATCTCCAATATCTATTAATTTTCCTTATAATTAAAATATGAAATTTTCTATTTTTGTTAGAAATAATATAATTTATATATTAAAAATTATCATTAAAATTTCTATAAAATACAAGTCTTTGTATAAGATATTATGACAAGATAGCACTATCTGATAGCAATTTTTTTGTGAGTTTAATATTGAAAAATATTTTACCAATATGAATAGCATGATATAATGCATATGTAGTTCAAAATTATAGATTAACTATTTAGTACAAAATAAAATACTGTAACAGAATTAATAAATTCTCTTATCAATATGACTAAAATTTAAAGAGAACAGTAAGTAAAGAAAGATTTCTAATACTAATTTATTTAAATTAAAAACTTCTTGAACTGGTATTCAAATTAATAGTTGAACTAATATTGAATCTATTTAAAATACAACATCTAAAAATTTACAAAATGCAATATTTTTATTAACAAAAAAAAAATTTGTGTAATCTAAAGATTTCATTTTCAATATAATAATAATAGATACTTTGAAATAAATTTATCTTGTTCATACTAAATTAAAAATATAATAATGAAACATTTATATATATCTATTCAACCTATTTATTTATTCAAGTTTATTTTATAATTTGTAATTTAAAATAATATTGTTAGCAATATTTTTAAATTCATCTATACTGATTAACTTATATTTTTGTAATAATTGATATATCTCTTTAGTCATCATATTTATATCTAATAAAAATTCTATTAATATCTAATTAGTTAATCTAGAAAGAACTTTGATATATTTATTCTCAGGTTCACATTTGGATTTGTAATTTCTCAAGTACATTTTCAAATTTGAAACTGTAGTAAAATTTCTGTAAAATTTGATAAGATAAACATAACATTCTTTAGTAAGAAGACATTTTGGTTCTAGTATATTGATCACCTAATAATAAAAATAAGATGACTTAAAAAGTAAATTAGAATAGTATAATACTAGATATTGTGAAAAGATATTTACTGTTTTATTGCTGATTAAATTCTCTAAAGCTTTTACATTGCTATACTTGAATTTTAAGAATTCAAAAAATATTGGATCATTAAAACTATCATGAATCTTTATGATTTTATTTGATAATTTTATCTAATGATATATTTTTAATACATTTTTTCAACATATTAAAAATACTAACCAAGTTATACTTTCTTTCATAGTAATATTCAATATATGAAACAGACAAAGATATTTTACCAAAACTCTGTAATTTAATTCGAACCCTTCTTTTATATATTTGTTCATTAGTTTTATTAAATAGCCTTTATCAAATATATTATTATTATAATTTATTATAAATATATTAAGAATAATATATTAAACTAATATATCTTTGATATTAGTGAATCTATTTTGTTTCTAGATTCTTACTAATTCTATTTGTAATACTATTATTTTCTCTATAATATTCATATGCTTATTAATTTCATATCTATTTTCACAATAACAAGTAATAAATTTACTATCATTTTCAGAATATACTTATATTCTGTTATCAATTTTTTCATTTCATTATATTTTTCTTTATCTAATTTATTTTTTCTTAATATATAGAACAAATCATAGTTATTTTTCTATATATATAAATTACTTCTATATAATTCATCTCTTTTGTTTAATAAATAACAATATATCTCAACTTTTGTTGAATATTTCTAAGAAGAGCTATTATCTGTATTCTTGAATTTGTTTTTGTATAATAACATATATAACTTCTCATCATATTTTCCAAAAGACTTATATAATCTTTGTAAAAAATATCTTAATAATACTACATTATGTTTCAATATAATATCAATTATACTAATAGTTAAGAAATCTTTTTCTAACTTTATAGTATAGTTAAACATGTGATATTCATTATACCAATACAACAACTAATTGATATGAGTAATATCATCATATAATATAGTTCTAAATATATGTGAAGAACATAATAAATTTAATAGATATCTAATATATGTAAAAATTGCAGATTTTATTTTACTAAGAAAATTATTCATGTTTAACTGATATATTCAATAAACTAGTTTTATTTATATCATAAAATAATATATTCATAAAACAGAATAATATAAATCAACTTCTTAAACTAAATATATTTTTAATAATTCTATACTAAATAAACAAATAATAAATATATATTCGTACGCCAATTTTCAACAACTCTTTCTGACAATCACTTTTACCAAAAATTTCATAAAAATAAATGCAACTTTTTATATAAAAAATTTTTTATTTTAAGTAAGATTTG
>CAJVPM010002290.1:0-10128 GCA_910592325.1 Scutellospora calospora | reverse complement strand
AAGGTATCATAAAAGTTGTGATATTTGAGTATTTTGAGTAGTTGGTTTTCTGGAGAGTTATATTTTTTTGTTGGTAATCTATCTATTTTAGGGTTTGGAGTGCTATTTAGATCACCCATTATTATAATTTTGTAATTTGTTATATTTAGAATTGATGTAAGGTATGAAGGTATTTCTTTGTATTGTTGTTTTTTTTCCTGTGTTGGAATATAAATTTGAATTAATTTAATATGATTATTTTTGAAATAGAGATCTATTTCAATGAGAAAGTTTTGAAAAGTTTGAATTTTTCTAATATGTTTTGCTAGTTGGTTGTGTATTATGATTCCTACGCCGCCTTGTCTATTCAAGCAAGATGCCCAGAATTTTTGGTAGTTGGTGAGATTTTTGAATAGTGTCAAGAATTTTGCTTCTTTTAAGTTGAGATATGTTTCAGAGATACCAAATATGTCGATTTGGTTTTCTGTAATATAATCTATTAGACTTAATTGTTTGTAGTCTTCAAGTAAACTATTGGTATTAAGTGAGTGAATTTTTAGTAATTGTGCTTGTATTTTATTTTCAGAAGAAATTAGTTAATAAGTAGTTAGTTGTTAAGTTTATATAAAGAGTTCTATATAGATTTGTGGAGTTTGGAATTTGCTTGTACATATAGGTAAGTAGTAGTAGTTTAGAAGTTGGTTTGATTTGAGAATTTGATGATTCTTGAGAATTAGTTCATGCAGATTAAAATAGATATGAGTTTTAGTAAAAGTTTGATTTATAGAAATAAGAATTAGTTGTGAGAAAGAATGATTAGATAAATATATAAGAAAAGAGTCTAAAGTTTCATTTTCTTTAAGTAGTGATAAGTTGTATTGTTAGAAAAAAAGATTATAGCATATGTTGGTTGTATTTTGAGTTGAAGTTGAATTTAATAGATTGTATATATTATATGATCTGGATGATATTAGTAAATGTATATTGAAATTTGAATCTTCTAAGATACTCACATATTCCTAGCTTTTACATATGCAGAAGATACCAGAGTCTGCTCTATACATTGAGTTTAACTATCATAAATTTGATCCTTTGTGTATATTCTATTGATTAATTATAAATGATATAACATATCTAATACATATAATCAAATCTTTTTTTTTTTTTGTTGTTAAGGTAGCTTACATTGCTGAAGAAATTTTATTAGAATTGTTAACAGGATTATACATTGATAATTTCTACTGTTTGTAATTACATGAAGAGTGTATAATAAGCCACATGTACAACTTTAGTCATTGTCTATTTTAAGTAGTTTGCTATACAGGTGTTAGGCTACCTAATTGGTTCTACATTATGCTATTATATCTGTAACCTGCTTGTGAGTTACCTATTTAAATACTCTGTTCATTAACCTATACAGATCCAACCTAACATTACTGCAACATCTAACCGCTTAAGCTAGCTAGCTTGTTATAGATCTATTTATTCAGAACAGCTTAAGTCCTCTTAGAATACATTATACTAGATGTATTGCTAGTATCACAGAGCTAATTAACTTCAAAGCAAACCTACTAGAGTGGTCTATACTCATTTTATTAATTCACCTAGTTTAACTCTTGTAGATGTTTGTATAACCCCAGAGTTCTCCACTGATCAGTTGACCTAGTCCTTCTCTAGTATTCAGCTGGTCCCAGTTATCCTTCATCTAGAGACCTTGAAACCTTCTACATTTATTAGACCAAGTTTTCTTCTTACATCAGACTTTAGCTGATATAGTTCTGTCAGAAAGCTGTACTATTTCACTGACTCAGGATTTCTACTATACAGGTCTTCTGCTTATATATCCTATCAAGATTTTTTCATATAATATTATGCTACACTTCCAAGTTCTGATCAATTTGGTATAACTCAATTTACAAAAATACACCTCAGAAATAGACAGAGTTTACTGTAATGTATCACAAGGTCTAAGAAATTATTCAAATTCATCAACAGTGGGATTTGAACTCCAGACTTATTGCATGGCAGTCTGACAACCTAACCACTATACTAGTTCACCAGACCTAATATAATCAGATCTTTAATATTTAATATAACTAATATATCTTATAGTGTTTTTAGGTCTTTAAGCACTCTTTGCTACTTCTAGCATTATCATTTATATTATATATTGGTCTTCATGTATTGATATGGTTAACTAGATGAATATTAGTACAATATTGACATATGATTCAATCATAATTTGAATATCTTATTAGAGATTTTATACGACTTCTGATTATAACAGTATTTTGCTTACTTTTTGGTTTTATTCAAATCTTGTTTGAATTCAAAATTTTATTGAAGTAAATTTTATTAAAACAAAAAAAATTACAAATTTTATCATAATGATTTGGATTTATGAATATACTGCAAATATTTTTTTTTTGAAGACTAGATAATATAATAATAATACAAATACAAAAATATATAGAATTAGAAGCTATTTATTATATATTTACAGATAACTTATGAATAAATTAATTTATATTTCGGTACTTCTATTTATTCACTACATGTAGCTATTATGATATAATCTTGAAACTGTTGTTACTACATCATATAGGGCCATTATAATATAATCTTAAAACTATTGTTACTATATCATATGAGGCTATTATGATGTATAGTAATTTTAACTATTGATTACTGTACCACATAGGATAGTTAACCAACTATTTGATAATTCAAGCAGAGGTTTTTAGAGTTTTCCAGATATCTAGGTCTGAGAGAAGAGCTATATCTATGTAAAAAGTACTAGTTCTCTAACTATTCTATATTCTTTAATATATAATTTACAAAAAACTTGTAGAAATTTTTAATTTCGATCTATACTCTATACTAATATAATTGATTTACAGAAATTATTCTAATTTATATTGATTTTATCCTAATTGTATACTGATTTGCACTATAAATCAGCATCAATCAGATAGTCAAATTTAAAATTAAATATTAATCAGATAGTTATTAACTATAAATATAATATATCTGATTTATATCTGATTTGCTAGCTTTTGACTAGTGAATATAATAAAGACAACAGTATAAAAATATCAAAATTGACAATGAATATAACAAAGATAAAAATTATGATAAAAATAGGTTACAAATTTACTTACCTGCTCTCGATCATAATTTACTCTTTATTAATCTACAAGTAATACTATACAATAACAATGTTTAATAGTTTAAATTTTAATTTTACTAATAGTAATAGTAAGTTAAAATTTTTCATTTTAAGTTAAATAATTTAAAAACTTTAATGTATACTTTAAAATGCTATAATAACTAATTAGCAGAGATATGAAATAACTCAGCTAAACTAAAAGTTTATTAACTAAGCTGAAAATTAATAGCTAATCTAGTTACTTGTACATTATTATGTAACACTAGCTAGCTATATATCTAATAAGTAGTCAATTAAAAGTTTAAAGACAAATATTGACTTAGCTACTAAAAAAATAGCTTAGCTTGTATAATATAAGAGCTATTAGCTGAGCTGTTTAGCTATTTAGTATTTCTACTAGTTGGTTATTATTTAAGAATAATACTTTAACTATAAGTATAAAGATAATTTATTAACATTAATCAGTGGAATTAAAATCATGAATATAATTACTTATTCATAAATACTTATCTCTAAATAACTTTTTTACAATTAATTACTTAATATCCTTCAAATTGTTTATTCATATTAATTTAGTTTGTGAGTATAAAGCTGATTTATTAACATTAATCAGTAGAATTAAAATCATGAATATTAAATACTTATCTTTAAATACTATTTATAATTACCTAATTAATATTCTTCAAATTATTTCATTAGTATTAATTATTAAGTCAGTAAGTATAATTTCAAAGTCATAATAAAATTTAAATAAATAATAAATGAGAATATAAAAAAATATATTATTATTACAAAGGTTTTCTAAAAACAGTAAATATGCATACTATAATAAAAATAATACTCAACCTATATGATATCTAATATGCAATTCTAATATTATAATACAAAGAGTAAAAACAAGAATATTGATGACTATATTAGAGCATTTCAACTTAGAACTGAGAAATATAAAGATCAATTAAATAAATTTTGTTTAATAGATTAGTTGATATTAAAAAAATTAGAAAATATAGATTTAGCTCTGTATATTCTGCAACTTGGTTAGATTATATACAAAAATTGATATAATAAAAATAATTATAGAAAAAAATAAAAATCTAATAAGTTGCATTCAAAACTTTATCTAGTACTAAGGAAAATAATTTTGATTTTTTGAAAGAAATAAGTTTGTTAATTTGTCACTTAATTATATATTTAATAATAAATAGTTAGAACTAAAAATAATTTATTTTAAATTTATCAAGATTAAAAGTTATATAATATATAAAATACATTCTAGTAAGCTTTCAATATATAGAATAACTAAAAATACAAAAACAAATAAATATTTGATGGTCTTTCAATATACTAATCAAAGATGATAATTGAACAAATTGAACATATAAAAACTGAGCAAATTAGATATTTGGATATATAAAACTCTCTATATTCAATTTAAGCCAAAATAATTAGACATATAAGAGTTATCATCACTGATACTAATAGTAAGAGTCTTTATAAATATTTAAGAAAAAATTTTAGAGAACTTACTTAGCAAGCTAAATTACAATTGCTTAAAAATATTTTAAAAGAGTTAGATAATATTCACCATAATGCAGGATATATTCATACTGACTTTTATAGCAGTAATATTTTGTATGATTAATACATAATAAAAATATGTAATCTTATATCACAGATCTAGAATTGTTTAGAAAGAAAGATGAAAATATTGAGAAAGATAAAATTTCTAGTATCATACTCTATATTGCTTCAGAAGTTTTATTAGGAAAAGAATTTATACAAGCTGCTAATATTTTTAGCTTTGATATTATTATAGCAGAAATATTAACTAGAAAAAAACCTTTGGATAGATATGAATTTGATACTAAACTTGCAATTAAATTATTAATCATAGATTGTAACTAGAATTTGCTTCAAAAACTCCTAAATGCTATATTGAATTGGCATATCAATATAGATTCCAATTCATAAAAACAACTTAGAACTATACTTGCTGTCAAAATAGCAAAATCTGAACAAATTCAAAAAAACCAATTGCTATTTATAAAAAATTTAAGAATATATAATATTATAGATCTGTTAGGATTATGATATATTAGTATTATAGATATATTAGAATTATAGAACTATCAGAATTATAGACTATTAGAATTATAGACTATTGAGATTATGAAACTATAAGTATTATATATATATCAAAATTATAGAACTATTAGAATTATAGACTATTTTGATTATGGACTATTAGGATTATGAAACTATTAGTATTATAGACATGTCGAGATTAAGGAACTATTAGAATTATGAACTATTAAGATTATAAACTATTAGAATTATGAAACTATTGGTATTATAGATATGTTGAGATTATAGAACTATTAGGATTATAGACTATTAGAATTATGAACTATTAGGATTATAAAACTATTGAGATTTTAGATTTTGGGATTTTACTTGAGATTTTTGCATTGTTGGGGTTTTGTAGATTTTGGATATTAGAATTTTGTGTTAGAATTTTGGATGTTCAGATTTTGATGTTTAGATTTGGTGATAAATCTGATAACTATATTAGGTCTCTGCACTATACTTATCTTTCTATAGATAATCAGATAGTTTTTTTTTGTTTTTTTTTTATTAATTGATAATATCAGTTAGGAAAAGAATTAGTACATTTATATATCAGGATGGTATATATGTAAAGCTAATGTATATTCCTAATGTGCACTATTGTTACTAAGGCTATTTGTTAATAGTTAGTCATCCAGTGTAATATTATATCCTCATTTTCTATTTGCTAGCTGATTTAAACAAAATTACTATCGACTATAGAGGAGATTAAGGGAGACCTCTAGAAAAAGGAGAAGATTAATTAGAAAAAACAATTATATATAGAAAAGTTTTGAAATAAATATTTTTGAATATAAGTATCTATATTAGTATTATAGGTTATAGTAGTAGTTTGGTTAGATATAAATTGAGGAAGGTATATTTGGTTTGTATTTTTTTTAATTTTTTGAGAGATACTATGAGTAGTTTCTTATTCGTGATGAATTTGGTTTCTGTTATTCTAAATTTTATTATTGAACAAGAAAAGTAAAGAATTAAAGAGTTTGATGAAGAAGTTGTTAGTTGTTTTTTTTGATTATGGAGTTGATTTAGTCATAGTAAGATGTTTGGATAATGCCTTGAATAAAGAGTAGAAGAGTATTTGTTAGGTTTTGGGAGTTGTTATTATAGATAATTATTTGCAAAATAGTTTGAGGGGAGGTGTTATTTAAATTTAGTGTATTTAGAGTATTTGTTATTTGGTTGAGTTGAATTTGGTATAAGTTAGTTTTGTGAAGTATATAAGAAAGTATATGTTTAGTATACTCATATTGGTTGCAAAATGTATAATTTGGTGTGAGATATAAGTTAGGATAGCGAGTGTTTAAGTTTGCCATTGTTAGTAGATTAATTAATATAATTTTGTTTCTAAGAGAATAGAATTTGTGGTTGTCATTTTGTGAATTGATTATGTTGGTGAGTTGAAGAATTTTGAAGGGTTGTAGATTGCAAAATGTTTTGAGTTGTATAAGCTTATTGAAAGTTTGAATTGAGAGAATATTTGTATAGAATTTGTGTATTTTAAGTGGTAGGAGAATTTGGTTCTATGTAAAGGAGAGGAGTAGATGGAATAGTTGAGTATTAAGCTGAATATCTATTTTGTTAGTACCTTGTTTAGCTAACGAGTTAGCAATATTGTGAAAAGAATTTTTTGAGTATGATTTAGTTTTGTGAGTAGTGAATTGGATATTTTTCTTTTGAATGAGGTAATTTAAAATGTAGATAATATCCCAGTTGTTTATTTTGGTTTGTGTTAGATGGTTGTAGGGTAAGTTGTTTTTTAGTATATAGATTACTGAGAGATTATTCAAATATAGGTGAATATTGTAGTTTGATGGTAGTGTTAAGAAGAAGTAGATAATTGTTAATAGTTCAGCTCTTGTGAAATTTGGAGCATGAGGTATTGATGTATTAAATTTTATTTGAGTATTGTTTTGGAGTATCTATACGATACCAGTTTTGATGTTTGATGTTTGTGAATATTTAATTGATGCATCTGTGTAGAAGTGAAGAGTTTCTGAATTTAGTAGAAGAATTTGATTATGAAGATTTATGAGTTGGTTTTGGTAAATTAGATTAGTAATTGTGTTTTAAATTAGGGAAATATCAGATGAGGAGATGATTAATTCAGGTAAAATAGGAGTTGGAGGGTTAGTTAATATAAGATAGATTTTTTGTAAGGCTTGTAATTCTTGTTAGTTGATAGAGAGTTTGAATTGGTTTTTTTCTTTTTGAGTTTTGCACTTTATGTTAATTGTTTAATTATAGTTAATTTGTATTATAGTAGATATAAATGAGATATGAATTAAATTTAAGTTAGAGAGAATGAGTTGGAAGTTTTGGAATATTGTTTGGTTTGTTGAGTAGCTGGTTATTTTACCAATTTTGAGTTCATTGTGAGAGACATAGAGAGACTAATAGTTTTTGTTTGGGTTTTGTAAGGTGATTAGATTTAGAGTATTTAGGAAGGAATTTATTGAATTGAGTTTAGTGTTTGGTCAGATTTCTAGTATAGATAACGATGTTACTTGATCTGCTAATTGTTTATACTATTTTGGAGTTGGGTTGCGAGAAGATTTGTGGATTCTAAGATAGATATTTTTCCATGGAAGAAGGAATTGGTTATCTGTAGTAAGAAGTTGTTCAAGAAATAGAATTTGGTTGTTTCTAAGACTTAGGGTCATCATGGCATTAGAATTTGGGAGGAAGTTGTATATAGAGTTGAGTTGATGCATTTGGTTTAGATTTTGTAGGTCATTAAAGGAAAGGTTATTAAGTGATATATCATTTTTGTATAGTAGAACTAGTTGGTTAATAATTGTAAAGTTTAATGTTTTCCTTTGGTTTGAGAGAATGGTTTTTTTTGTTAGAGTTGGTTGCCAAATCTTAGTTAGCTATTCTTTAATACATAAGAGAGTAATTTGAGTTAGAAGACCATTTGAGTTTAGGCATCTGTTAATATTGCTACTGTTTGTTAGTAGAAGTAATTTATTAAGTGTTGGTATATTAAGGAGTTGGGAATTAGTGAGAATATCATTATTTGTGTTTGTTAATAGGTATAGGATATGTTTGGTGTTTTTGGTAAGAATGCTTGATAGTTAATTGATTTTTTTTTGAGGTAAAGAACAGATTTAGAGAAGGTATTCAATTGCTAGTGAAAGAATCGTATTAAATAATCTTGATATGTGTATAGGAAGAAGTTTTTTGAATTTGATAAGGTGAGTAAATTAATTTATTTTGTTAGTAATAATAGTAATTGTAGGTTTAGATAAACCATTTTCATCCAAAAAGATGCCTAAGTATCTTATAGTTTCTTCTGGTTTGCAAGGTAGAATTTGTTGGTTTTTGAAAAGTAAGGAGTAGTTAGGAGTAGTGTTGGTTTAGGGATTTTGGTTTTGGATATATGAAGAAGGTCTGATTTGAGTAGGTTTACTTGAATATTATTGAGTTAGTAAAGTTTGGAAACATCTTGTAGAATTTCTTGAAGATTTTCTTTTGATTCACAATACCAAACAGTGTCATCCATAAATACCAGAGGTGGAATTGTGATAGATTGTAAATTATTTGAAAAGATAATATCAAGTGGAGAATTAGATTTTATTTTTAGGAATTTTGATTTGTTTTTGTTATTAATATAGCTGAGAATAGGATTGTAGTATATTTTCTAAAGGAGTGGGGAGAAGGTCTCTCCTTGTTCGATGCTTGAGTAAAGAGTAATAGGGTTTAAAAGTCTATAAGTAGTGATTACTTTAGCTTTTCTATCTTGGTGTAAGAATTTTATAAAGTTTAGTACATTTTGAGTGATGCCAATTCTTTTGCAGGAATTGATGAAGTGGTTTATATTGATTTTGTTGAAGGCTTTGGACATATCTTGAAAAAGTATCTATGCTTCTTTGTTGTTATTTTTGTAATGTTTAATAGTGTTTAATAATATTTGTATTGGTGTATGTATTGAATAGTTTTTAGTTGCTGCAAAGTTTAGGTTGCTTAGAAAATGATATAATTTATTATTTGTTCTAGGCGTGTTCTAAATACTTAAGTTAAGCATTTTTTGATTGGTTTGATAAGAGAGATTGGATAGACTTGGTCGAATATAAAGTCCCAAGAAGATTTTTTTAGAATTAGAAAGAGATTTGAGGTTTTCTATTCTAAAGGTATGCTTTGGAGAGAAAGATATTTGGAGAGGAAAAGGCAAATAATATTTTGACTTTTGGAATTGAGTATTTTAATGAGTTCATAATTAGTTTTAGATAGTTTTGTAGCTTTGTTGTTAGGAAGCTCTTTTATTATTTTTGACTATTTATCAGATGTGATTTCTAAAAGGAGGTTTTGAAAGAGGTGTTCATTTTCTGGATGTGGTTTTTAGAGGTCAAAGAAAAGGGAGTTAGTATCTATTAGAGTATATGGAAGTTCTTTGAAATAATCTTGAAAATGATTGTTGAAAGCAGATTTGATTTCAGTTGGTTGTGTAGTTAAGTTGTTGTTAGAGAGGAGTTAGTCTAATTTGATACTATTATTTGATTTTTCAAGAGTTTTGCGGAAGAAGAGTTTAGAATTTTGAGTAAAATTATTGTTCCTTTCTTGAAGTTTATTTTGAATTTCAAGTAAGGTTTGTTCCTTTTTTTCTTTTTATATAAGTGTTTTAAGGTTTTTGATTTTACTTTTAAGAAGTATTGGAATTGTATTTGAATTTGGATTTGCTTCCAAGAAGTTTTGGTATGAACATGGGAGGAGAGTATTGTTTGAGTATTTTTTGAAGTAGGAGTTGTATGTTGTAGAAATATCAGTAGTTGCTACGAGATTTTTAATGGAGATAATATTTTTGAGTTAATTATAGAGAGGTAATAAGTTAGGTTTTTGGTATTCTTGTA
>CAJVPM010002289.1:0-10132 GCA_910592325.1 Scutellospora calospora | reverse complement strand
GAACCAACCAACTCGCCAAACCTAACACGCCTCTTTCCAGTAAAGCCTACCGTAGGTTACGCAAGTATTTGGATTATTGAGCGACTGACTCGCCACGTTGCCCGGTTTCACTACTAAGTCATACTGTTTGACATCAATTTTGTATAATACATTTTGGCGCAGCTAATGGATTTTATATGCCTAAGAGTCAAAAATTTTTGGGGCACTAAATTCTCCGCTTCATATTGTTACATATTGACTCATATATTACTTTCCATATGATATATCTTTAGATAAAGCGCCTGGGGTAGTGATGGGCATGCGCAGGATCACGCGCGTAAAATGCGCGTGATTTTTAATATGATCCCCAATTCGGACCAGCCGGCCCGCATTAACATAATTTTAAGAAACCCACGATGTAATCCTATCCCACGTATCACGCGCGGATCACGCGCGTAACCCGCATCCCGCGCGGGATATTTTGGAAAACCGTGATTTGCCCATCACTAGCCTGGGGTCTTTTCAAGAATTTCATTTATTAAATTAAATAGTTTCCGTGAAGAACCGGGTAGCAGTGTTGTAAACGTCCTGTTCATTGGTAATTGTCGCATCTCTTTCATCATATTATTTTTATATGATGTAATAAATAATATGATAAAAGGATGCGACAATTACCAATGAACAGGAGGACGTTTAACAACACTACCAGGTAGTATGCAAAATCACGTTTGAATCATATATTTCATAAGGTCATTTTCAAGAAGGGTAGGTAGCATGGGGAATTTATGGGGCATGCCTAGGAGCAGTGTTGTCGTTGGACAGCCTTTGGACATAATCTTGGACATCTTGGACATTTTGGACAAAAAAATAAACTGAATTTACTCAAAATTTTATTAAGATAATCTATTTAAACTTCTTAGGCAAAAATGTTTAGAATTAAAAAAAGAATATAATCATATAATTTTTATGTTAATTACTAAAATATTTAAGGCTATGGACAGCTTGGACACTTTGGACAGCTTGGACGTTTGGACGTTGGACATGTCCAAAAAAGCTTTGGACATGCCAAAATGTACAACACTGCCTAGGAGGGCATGCTCTTCTTATTATGCCTGAGGCATGCCCCTATATATATAAAACAAATTTATGCTGCCAACTGTGACTGTATTAAAATTTATATAGTACAAAAAACTTTGCTTACATCAGGAAATTTTGAAACCCGATTCTAAACGATTATAATCTAAATTTAATATTTTAATTCTTTTAATCGTCAATCAATATAAAAATAATCGTTTATAATCGCATACAAGTTTTTAATTCGACTTATTTCTTTTAATAGATTTAAATCGGTATTTTTCGATTTCGTCAAATATGCTTTTTTATTAGAGTATACTATACCCTATCAATGTTGATCGATTATTTGTTTGTAATCGATACTAATCTGTTTTTTCAGCTTCCTGATGTAGTATACTAATATCAATTTATATTGCGAATTAAAATTTTATCTTTACAATGTAATAATTTTTATAGTACATTAGCCAATCAGCATGTCTCAAAACCATGTTACAAATATATGGTAGAGACATGTCCCCGGGCAGTGTTGTACGTTTTGGCATGTCCAAAGCTTTTTTGGACATGTCCAATGTCTAAATGTCCAAGCGTCTAAAGTGTTCAAGCTGTTCATAACCTTAAATATTTTAATAATAGAAATAAAAATTATATAGTTATACTCTCCGTTTAATTCTAAATATTTTTGCTTAAAAGATTCAAATAGATTATCTTAATAAATTCACTTTATTTCTTTGTCTAAAATGTCAAAAATCTTGTCCAAAGGCTATTCAAGTACAACACTGCCCCCAGGCATGCCCTTGAGGCATGACCATCCGCCTACCCTATTTTCAAGGCAAAGACCCCATATACAGTACACGATTAAGTATCAATATAACGGGTTTCTATTGTGTCACTATAAAAATAGCTTAAGAATCAACTAATTCTGAAATTTATACGTTATCGTTATCTAAATTATTGAAACTACTAAAAGTAGGATATCTAGAATTCTATGGTTATTTTCTGCACATAATTTTACAGGTTTTGCAGTTGATCTATACTGTGTATGCTTTTGTTGATCTTTGACCAGAGGCTTTGCTAAATTAAAACCAAATATTTTAGGTAGCGCACCCAAAAAAATTGTCCCCCTGTTATTTTGATCAATAAAATTCACGACCGGGAGTAACGTGATATCAGAATAAATTTATTTACTTTCTGTCATTTTTTAATTAGGTCACTAAATAGAGTTTGAGTTATTCCTTTTTTGTAAACAATTGTTCTCATTATAATGTTTCCATTATACCGACCTTGAAATTTGATTGGTCAAAATTACAGGGGTGAAACAATTTTCTGGAGTGCGAATTCCGCGATTTCTGTAACTGAGAATCACATTGTTTATAATTATGTTGTGTCCATATCAATAAAAACCATAAAATTGAAAAGATTTCAATCGTTCCTTTTACATTAACAAAAATAATAATGTCTCCAAATCCATTTTCTAAAGCAATTCCATTTCGTCCAGGAAATCCCATACACCTTTTGAATTTTTGGAAATCCGATGAACAAGGTGCAATTCTATTAGATGAACGAGCATTGAGGATTTTAAAAAATATTGAGGAACCTATTGCAGTTATAACTATTGGTAGGTTATAACATTAGGAATGGTTTTATTATAACTTAAATTTTATAATTTTATTTAAATACCTACATAATAGTTGGTTCTTATAGAAGAGGAAAATCTTATTTTGCAAACACTCTTCTTGGACGTCATGACGGATTTGAACTTGGTTCATCAGTAAATGGATGCACAAAAGGCATTGATATTTGGGATACCCCATTCTATCATGAGGGCAAACGTAAGTTTATAGCATTACAAATTTTATTAAACATATACTGCTCAAAAGTTAAATAATTGGTTAACGTCAGTCTTTGAACTGGATTATGTGGAGTACATGAATTGATCTCATTTGTCAATATAAATCATGTGATTGGCGAGAATTATCCAGTGTGCGTTTGATTGTTTGACTGGATAGCAATCGAAGATGGTGTTAACCACTTTGATCGGCCACTATTAGTCACATTGCACCCCTAAGTGGAGTATGACTATGTACATATACCGTATAAAAATGTAATTAACATTAAAAATTTTATAAATTTAGGTGTAGTCATTATTGATTGTGAGGGCATTGATGACCCAAATCAGGAAGTTCCGTGGGCAAATAAACTTTTTATATTAAGTCTGGCTATCTCTTCAACACTTATATATAATATTAATGGAGTTATTGGAAGAGATGATATCGAAAAATTATTCTTAATGACTAAAATTGTATCTCTTATTCAACCACCAAATGATTTCCAATATTTACCGAATCTGGTTGTTCTCCTTCGAGATTTTCAACTAGATAGTCCGCCTGATTTTGTAGAGTATTTCCTTGAAAGATTATCAAATGTTAATTCTGATGGTAAATTTAAATCATCTGTTAATACTACATTAGAATTAATTCTTATGGGTTAATTTGGCTCTAAGCGATTTAATGTTATAAATAATTTTGGCCGCAGCATGAAATCGCTTTAAGAGCCAAATAGCCCATATGCTTTATTAATTGTAATAGCATTGTAACATATATTTTATATAATAATAAGCTGCGCAAGATATTACAAGGTTTTTCAACCAATTCAAAGTCTATGCGCTTCCAGTAAGTATTTTATATATTACAAAATTTCCTTTTTAAAATTTTACTAAATAGCTTTAAAATATTTATAGTCACCAGGAATTCGTCAAGATGCTATGAGAGACATGAGTAAAATTGAGACAAATCAATTGGATCCTATTTTTGTTAGAAAGATTGAAGAAGTTGTAACAAATATTTTTGAAAATTTATCACCAAAATATCTTCATGCTTCAACAATGTCAGGAATAGCTTTTGCTGAATTTCTTGAGAGATGTGTTATACAAATAAATGACCCAGAAAACACTATGTTATCAATTCCAAGTGCGTATGAAGCTACCATTAATTATGCTGCCCAAAAGTCATGTGAGACCTGTCTTGAAATTTATAATGAAACGATGAATCAAATAAGTATTACTGGGTTTCCAATTTTTTGGAATGAGTTTGAAGATTTTCATAATGTTGCACTTGAAATTGCGATGAAGAATTTCGTTCAACAAATTGTTGGAAGCGCTGATCAAATTCAATCTTTTCAAGAAACATTTTATGATAAAATTACTACTGTGAAAGATCAACTATGCATGAAAAATTCTGCAGCCATGTATGAATATCATAAAGAATGGGCACAGAAACTCTGGAAAGAGAACGTCGCGCATGGATTAGAAATAGAAAATCTTTTTGTAATTAATATTCATTATTTACTTAATTTAGATTTTTTTTTTTTTTTTAATCTAATAATTCTGTTTATACAGGATAAGGGCAAATTTGAAGAAGCAATTGACTCATTTGAACAAACTTATGGAACTATAGTAATGCCAGGACAAGAAGCTGTACAAGTAAGTATAAGTTATAGTATGTGTATGTTGGTAATATAGAAATCTGAATCATAATAACAATTTTTATACCAGGTATTAAACGAATTTAAGGCCAATCAATACGAAGATGCCATTAATATGTTGAATACCTATGGTGCTTTGCTTGAAGAAAATGCAAAGGAAATTTCAGAACGTATAAAAGCTGAACAACAGTATCATGATCTTTTACAAGAGGAAAGTAAATTAAAAACGGAAATAGATAATTATAAGGCTGAAAGTGAAAAAATCCAGAGATTACTTGAAGAAAAAGTAAAGAATATGGAAGATAATCTTCGCAATCAGAAACAACAGAACGAACAAACAATTAATCAACTAAAAAATGAAAATCAACATATGCTTAATAAGGTTAGAGAAGAAAACCAATCGAGAATAAATAGTCTGCAAGTACAACTAAGAAATAATGCTGAAAGGAAAACTGGCTTTTTTGATAGATGCAACATATGTTAACAAACTTGTAAATGCAGGTTTTTTGATGTTACACTAATATCAAGTTAAAATTAGCAATTCAATTGATCAGAAGTTCTTAAGTATCTGAATAATAATATGAATCTGTCAAGGAATATTACAAAATTAGATATATAGGCTCACTAACCTGTTATTTTTCGCTCAAATTTTTTATATATCATAATCGTAGAAATAAGAACATAAATATATTATTTTACGCGAAATTTATATATCTTTGCTATGAATTGACACTCCTTGATCTTGATTGACCTTACATAGTTTTGATTATCAATTTTATCAATATTTAAAAAGCTTCTTTAAAAAATAGTTATTTTTCTTATATGAGTAGCAAAAAAGGAAAACGAATACACGATTTATTCGTAGCTCAATAAAATTTCTTATGTTTATGTTCGATAATATGTACAGTCGACTCTGGATATAATAGATATTTGTATAAAAAGTGTTATGAGTAGTGATAGGACTTACTGGGGTTAGAAAATGAGGCTACTTAATTGTCGCACATCCACTATATTAATAACTTACAATGTAAATTAAAAATGTAAGTTACGGTTGTCAGGTAAGTTATAACAACCCTATCTACAACTTTCTTTTCAAATGCTTGTAAAAATTTTTTATAAATTTTACTTTATATTATTTATAATGAAAAGTATAAAATAAAAAAAGTTTATTATTGAGAAGATAACTTTGATTCTCGTAATAAAATAAATTCTGCTACTCTTTGCTCAAGTTCTCTTTTTATTAAAATTTCATCATGTGTTCCTTTTATTCCAACCTCAAGTTCCACACAACATCCATTTACTTTGCATCTCTGTTCGACATATTTGTAAAATTTATTTGCCTGCCCTATGTCAACTAACTCATCTTCTAAAGAATGAATAATTAAATAATGTGGCACCATGATAATCTCATCGTTTTCTGGATGATATAGTGGAGATGCCGATTTGTAAACTTCTGGGTCCAGGCCAAACGCTGGTTCAACATACTTAGTATAATCAGGCCAACATTCTAATAACAATGGAATATCATAAATACCTTCAATACCGACAACCCCACAAATTGAATTTGATAATTCTTTTTCATTGATGAGATATTCAGGAATAAACACAAGTTGTGAAGATAGAAATGCACCAACACTATGCCCAACCAAGTACATCCTATCACCTCGATATCCATATTTATCACCATTCGAGTAAATCCAAGATATAGCTGATGCCACATCTTTTATGTGCATAGGATGTTTAATTTCTGAAGTTGTGCTTGTTCTATAGTTTACTAATGCAACTGCAAAATTTGTCGAGGTTGCTAAGGATTTTCCTAGTGATTCAAGTTCATTTTTGTCACCTGTTATCCAGGCGCCTCCATGAATCAAGACGATAACTGGAGTGTGCAAATTTGAATTAGTATCACGCATTCTTGGTGAAGGAATGTAAAGATCGAGGGTTTGTTGAGGATGAGACGATGATAAATAAGGAATGTCTGCATGAAGAATCAACTCGTAACTTTCTTGATTCATGTTAATGTTAAATGAGAAATAAGATGATTTTAAGTAACAATGTGCATACCGATACATATATTTGTATTGTTACGCAAGGGGTCATTGCCCCCATAATACAGACTGTCATGAAAATCACCCTTCGATATTTTCGATCGGGCAAATTCAGACCAAGATATAGGTTATTATTTATATGTCAATCGTCTTTTGAGTTTATTCAACAAACTATTTAATCAATAACGATTAAGTTAAAAGACGACTGAAATATAAATAAATTAACCGGTGTTTTTGGTCTATGTTTATCTGATCGAAAATATCGAAGGGTGATTTTAATATCCACATGATTTACAAGTTACGTAACTGAATTTAAATTTCCTATCGCTATGTTTAAAATAACGATAAACTAAAAATTTGCATATACATATATCAAACAAAAGAAGCAATAGAAATGGTACTGTAAAAGCCATATCAGTTTACGGTATACCGCATCTCTAGTATCAATTTTTTCAATTATGATATTAATCTTTGAAAATAATATATGCTATTTAATATTGGCTCAAATTAATTTACATTATTTTGTGCTCGTAAAAGAGAAAGAAATAAATTAATTTTCATTTTTTTTTCGTCGGTTGAATTTATTTCTTGTTCGTTCAAAGCGTTTGTCATTTTTTTTTTTATTTTTTGAAAAAGTTTTCATATTTCTGACATTATATAATCAACAATTAGAACGATAAGCAAAAGAAAAAAGAACTTTGCTATGATTAATATTGATTATATATTACTGTGTTATAACTGCATTTTAAATTTTATCCCAATAATTTAGCTTTTTTTTTTTAGGGGGAATACAAATTTCATCATTAGTTAAAGCAAGTTGAGATTAGATAACGGCTTTATAAAAATTTAAGTTTCAAATATCATTCTGAATAGACTCTAGATTATCTATTCATAAAGTAGAACCGATTCTCATTAATATTGACAATATGAAGTTATAGACGCAGCTTAAAATCGGTTAGTTACAAAAATGGCTCGGTTCAAAGACCAAAAAAAAAACAAACCTTTGTTGATATATTTTTTTTTGATACAATGAAACTACGTAATTAAAATTTCTCCGCAAACATGACATTGTAAAAAATAAAAAGCAATTCTGATCGGTTTGCTTTTAGCAATTGCATCATATACAATGTTTAATTTTATTTGTAAAATTATGACTATAATATTATTCTCGCTCGGGATCTATTTATTGAGTTAACGAAAATACATAGTGCCGCGCTGCGGCTCTATCTTTACATGTCCCATCACTTACATATTTACACGATTTACTAGACTATTTAACTATATGTTTTGCCGAACTATTTGTAAATACGTGGCGAAAAAGATGAGAATCGCGTACATACATGGTATACTACAACACCAAATTATTTCTCTTTTTTTTTTTTTCTTCTTCAAGTATCAGGAAGCCAGTCACCGAGCAACCCCTTTCCGTGTCGGTAAGCACGTTCCCGAACTACTCTCTCTCGACTTACTTTTCAGTTTTGTTTGTTTTGTTTTTTTTTTGTTTTTTTTGGGGGGGGGGGGGGGGGGGGGGGGGACACTACGAAAGAGCTAGACTAAAGTCAGGCAGCGAAAGAAAAAAGCACTTTCGTTCTCAATCTAATCCTCTTAACTTATAAATACAACGCATCCACTTTTTACATTTTCCCATCTTACGTCATGCGGCAGGTTATACTTACCATGTCATCATCTTATGCACTGCACATTAGATTCACACTCTTAACGTCTTTAGATTCCCAATGAATTATTTCCTTCTTAAATTCTTCACTAATAATCTCACAATATTTCTTCTTCACTTTCTCTGGATTATTAATTAGAACATCTGCATCTACTACAATGGGTTGTTTTTTTTTGATTCTTTTAAATAATCAAAAAGCTTTTTTTTTTTTTTTTTTGATTCCTTCAATCCTACGAAATCTTTGATAAAAATTTCTTTAACTTTTTTCAATATAAATTCATTAGCTCTATACAGTGATTTTACCGACTTTTCTGGATTACGGATTATGAAAGTATGAGTCATTTTTTAAAAAAAAGTGTTGATCAGATAATAAAGAAGTATCTGATGCAACAATTAGAAAAAATATAGAATTATCTTTACAAAATACTCTTTTTGGCTTATTTTGAGATTCATCATTATAAGTTGACTAAATTTCATCAAATTTAGGTAGAAATTCCGGTATAACTGAATTATAATCTGGAGATCTTGAAGCATCAACAACGCCATTCTAACATCTGAGTATTGCTTCATAAAATTTTCAGTAACGAAAAAAAAATGTATAAGTAATGTGGTAAAATTCTTGATGTCATTGAGTGAATGAATGAATGAAATGCATGAGAAACTGATCTAAAGAGATTGTGCTTAATAATTTAAAAAAATGAAATTTAGAAAATTTAGAATGATAGAATGAGATCATTAAATCTTTTATAGGTATTACTTACACCATATAGAAATATTGACTTTAACTTAGACATATTTTAGACGTAGAAAGAACTATACTAGAGTTTCAATGAATAATAATTAAAACACTTTTACTAAAACGCACCTATGGTGTTTTACACCTATGTATTCAATATCTCAAAAACTAGAAAATTAATCGGTAAGAGGTGGCTTAAGTAAAAATGTTCTACGCCTCTAAAAACCCTTCCCTAACCTTAAATCTAGCCTTAAGTTCTAACCCCAAAGTAAAAAAATTTTCGCTTAAATATTTTGTATACAAAACTTATAAAAATTGTCGAATTGTTATATAACTTATATATTTATCATTGGCGAAATTTTTTTGATTGGTTGATTTAATAAAACCGCTTACGTTTATATTTCACTTTTACTAAAAACACACCTATGGTACTTTACATCTATGTGCTCGGTCAGAGGTGGCTCAAGTAAAAATGTTCTATTTCCCCAAAAACCCTTTCCTAACCCTAATCTTAAATGTAAAAAATTTTTATTCGAACTTAATTATCCTGTGATCAATAATAGATAATTTTTAAATATAATTCTTAATATAATAAATTACTATGATTGAAAAATCTTACACAGTGTAGTGCTGCACTATGATAGTTAATCATATGATGTGCAACACCCCAGACCTACTGCGTCAATCCAATCACATCACTAGTAACACCCTAATGTTTTATATCTTATTGGCTTAAATTCCTAGTTAATCTCATCAAAAAATTCAAAATTTCTGCCCTTAAATTTATTTTAACAATATAGTTAAAAGATCAAATGTTTTTTTTTAGTCGTGAATTTTAATACGTAGTAAAATATTCACGATTTATAAGTTTATACTATAGAGGCTCGAAATATTTACATATAATTCTTAAATGTCGCAACATAGTTTTATAGCCACACTATCCAAATATTATTTACAAGTTGCAGAATTGAATTTGTTTCACTAGTGCTAGAGTTAGAACGTTTTAAGTGTGATTTAAATTAAATAATATACTATATATATTATATATATCATACTTAAATCTATATTTAAAACGTTCTAACTCTTGCGCTAGTGAAACAAATTCAATTCTGCAACTTATAAATAATATTTGGATAGTGT
>CAJVPM010002288.1:0-10139 GCA_910592325.1 Scutellospora calospora | reverse complement strand
ACGTGACTTTGCCAAACAGAGTATGTAGCTTTGTTTACTGCACGAGGTTGCACATCTACAGAGTTTTTCTAAAAATAAAAGGAGTAAATATTGCTGATCTTTTGGAGAAAGAATCTAGATTCCCTACTTTTGTCAAAAAAAAAAGGAAGACTAGAGCAAAAAAGCTTGCAGTATATTGTTGTTTTTAAGTTCTAAAGGAGTGTGTAAACAAAATAATTTATCGTTCCCATACTTTTTAAGTCTTCTTTTACCAACTTCATTAACAAAGAGCTTCTCTTTTGTCTCTTTACTAAAATTATTTATACAAGGTCTCTACCTGCTAGTTATCTTGTATAATATCACTTTTAGCTTACATATTAAATATATAGAGAAGTCCTTGAAGCAGTGGTTGATCTCTATAAAAACCATTGTATTGTAAAAGAACCTTCTTCTTCATTATCACTGATAAATTTTTGTTTTTGGCTTTTCTGAATTTTTGAAAAAGGATCGTTGAAAAGAGTTTGAATTCACAATCTTGAAGAACAGAGAAATTTGAATTTGGTAAAGATAATATTTGTATTAATAATATTTGTTCTGAGAGTAGAGATTGTATCCAGTTCAAAATTTAAGCTCAGGATTACTCACTCATTTAAAATATCATTACTGAGTCACAAATCAGGTCACGTCTAATAACCTGAGTAATCCAGTTGACCTAGTTATTCATAGTGAAGATCACAAATAGCAAATATATTTTTTGTCTAATAAAGATCTTTCATATTCCTAATTTTTGTATTGGCTAGATCTGTAAAATTTTAAAAGTGGATTCTAAATCTATGATAGTTCCAAGTTTACAGAGAATTTTAACTTAGAACTTTTAAATATGAGCATGTAGATTAAGTGGATTCCATTGGATAGATTATCTAATATTACAGAAATTTGCAAAAGAGGATTTGGTTCTGTATATTCAGAAAAATTGATGATGACAAAAATAATTATGCAAGAGTGCATGAAAAATCTAATACTGTTGCACTCAAGACTCTGACCAGTTCCAAGAAAATAGGTTTAATTTATTAAAGGAATTTACTTAAGATACAAGAATGAATGAATAATTGAGGAGTTTCAGTATGCTGTTAACGGAACTCTTTAGAAATATTTAAAAAAAATTTAGAGACTAACTTGGAAGGCTAAACTGAAAATATTTAAAGATATTTCATATGTTATCTGATATTCACGATTATACAAAGCTGACTAATCTCATATTGCAGATCTAAGATTATCTAGAAATAAATGAAAGTGTTTTAGAAGGCAATATTTATGGTGTCATGTTCTATGTTTCTCCAGAAGTTATATGAATTTATACAAACAGTTGATATTTATAGCATTGGTATTATGATAGCTGAGATATCAACCAAAGGCCTTTGACAGACGTGATTCTAATATCAAACTTGCAATTGAGATTAATTGTGAATTATGGCCAGAATTTGCTTCTGGGTTACCCAGGTAGCAGTAGGTTAACCTGGTTAATGAATCTTATATGGGTTACTCAGATGACTCTTACACAGGTACTATCTCTATCTGAGGGTGTATTTGTAATATGATAAAGTAGAGTTTGTTAGTAGTTAAGATAGTAGGAGATATAGAGGTTTTGAGTATTTAAAAAGTGAAGTTTAAATAGAAAGTAATTTGAGGAGAGGTTTGATAAGATAAGATTAATTGTAGTAATAAAAGAATTGATTTGAGCTAAATTTAATTGCGACCAAGTATCAGAAATTGTATTAGCTTGAATAAGTTGTAAAATTTGCATAAACTAATTAGGTGTGCATCCTCTAATTAGTTTGTTTGTTTAAAGGTAGATATTATTCTATAGCAAAAAATAGTTGTTATTAGCTGTAGTAATTTGTTCGATGAAAAGAATTTTGTTGTTTTTAAAACTATTAGTAATTAAGCTATATGGATTTGTAGAGAGTATTTTATAAATAAGAGGTAAATTTTCTGGGATTGTTAGAGGATATGTAGAGATTTGAGAAAAATTAGATAAAGTAATATTGTTTTTTGCTAATTGGGAGAGATAGAATATGATAGTATAGTTTTGTGTTTTGTAAGTATAGGTAGTTAATAGATTTTCAGTTATTTTAGGATACCAAATTTTGAATAGCTAAGATTTAATACGTAGAGTTCTGATTTTTTTGAGAATTAGATCTGTTGTAAAAGTATATTTGATGTTTGAAGTACTTACTTTTTGGATAATATTATTAAGTGTTGGAAGATTGAAGGAGAGTGAATTTGTTAAAACAATATTATTAGTATTTTTTGCTAATAAAAGTATTTTTTTGGTTTGAATTATAAGAAGATGAGAGAGTTTTGTTTGTATAGTTTTATGAATAGGGACTATTTAAAGTAGATATTCTAAGAAGAGTTAAAGTATGAGATTAAATAGAGATAAAATTTGTGATGATGAGAGTTTTTTGTATTTGATTAAAGAGAGAAAGTTTTCAATTTTGTTTAAAATTGTTTTGAGAGTTAGTTTGGTTGAGCCTTTTCTATCATAAAATATACCAAAATATCTTATTATTTCCTCAAGTTGCTTGGTATAATAGTTTGGTTTCTATATATGAAATTAGTTGTGATTTTGAAGATTTAGAGTGAATATGTAGTAAATCAGATTTAGATGAGTTGATAGTTAAGTTGTTAAGTTCGTAAAGTGCTGATGTATTATTAAGAATATTTTGCATTGTTTTTTGATTTTTATAGTACCATACTGTGTTATCCATATATGCTAGAGGAGGAATAGTAATAGATAGTGTAGTGGTATTTGAGATAAGTTCAAGAAGAGATTGAGTAGTTATTTTTAGGAGATAGTTGTTATATTTTTGTAAAATAAAGATAAGGATTAGGTCATAATAAATTTTCCAGAGCAGAGGTGAATATGTTTCTCCTTGTTCAATACCAGAGCTTAATTAAATAGGAGCAGTAAGACTATATACTATAATAATTTTTGCTTATCAGGAGGTGTGTAGTTTGGTTATGAAATTTGTACTATTAGTTGGAATACCAATTCTTCTGCATGTTTCTTGAAGATGAGAGATATTTATTTTGTCAACTGCTTTAGACATATCTTGAAATAGAATCTATACTTCTTTATTTTGAGATTTGTAGTATTCAATTGTGTTATGTAGAATTTGAATTGGTATATATGTTGATGTATTTTTAATACCAGCAAAGTTTAGATTAGAGAGGAGATTATTTGATAAGATTATTTTGTTGAGCTATTTAGTAAAAATTTTGGTGAGAGTTTTTTTGAATAGCTCAATGATAGAGATAGGCCTGACTTGATTAAGAGTAAAGTTCTAATTAGATTTCTTTGGAATTAGAAAGATATTTGAGGATTTCCATTTTGTTGGTACTTTTTGAAGTTAAAAGCATTTGTTAATAAATGATTTTAGAATTTTTTGTATTTTTTGGTTTGAATTTTGATATATTCATAGCAGATTTTAGAAAGGCTAGCTGCTTTTTAGTTAGGAAGGCTAGCAAGAGTCTTTTGCTATTTCTGATTAGATATTTCTGTAGAGAGGTTTTGGTAATAGTTTTTGAGTTTTAGGTATAGTTAATATAGTTGATAGAATTCAGAGGATGGTTATATTAGTTAAGTAGATTTATTCTCAAAGTAGTTAGAGAAATAATGTTGAACAGCATTTAAGACTTCATCATGTTCTGTAATTAGATTATTATTTATTAATAGTTTATCTAAGTTAAGATTGTTATATTTTTCTAGTATTTTTTTGTAGAAGAGTTTTGATATTTCTCTAAAGGAATTATCATGGTTTTCTATTTTTTGCTTAATTTCATTATAGGTATTTTGTTTTTGTTAATAGTTGAGTATAGTTTTGATAAGTTGAATTTCATTTTTGATTTGGTTGAGAGTAGGTGTCATAGATGTGAGTAAATTATTTGGGTAATCTGTTAAATATTTAGAAAGTAGAGTGTTAAAATTTGAAAATATAAAGTAATTTTTAAGATATTGAATTTGTTTATATCTGTAAAAAAGTGGTGATTGTTTGGTTGATGTATTATCTTTTAATTCTTTGATTGTTTTAATTTTTTTAAAAGGAATGTATTTGGTAGTAGCTTTGATCAATGCTTTGTGAATTTGGTTCCAACAATTGTTGAGTTGATTTTGATTAGATATATTATTTATTTTTGGAGAGATCTTTTGGAGGCTTGTTGCTATTTGTTCAAAGTAGTTTTCAATTTTTTCTTTGGTGCAATTTTTCCAGAGAAAGCATTTACGTTTATATCGTTTTTGAGGTTTAGGTTTGTTGATTATAATTGAGATTTCAATAGTTGTAGTATTGTGATCAGATTCAAATATATTGTCAGAAAATATATCTGTGTAGTCAATATTTAGAATTGATAAATCTGTTCAAATTTGGTTAATTCAGCTTTGTATGTTTTGACAGTAAAATGTATAGTTTTTAGAATTAGAAAAAAAGTGCAGTAAGTATCTTTAAATTGATGACTAATTAGATATTTGATAAGTTAAAGCTCAGGTATTGATGTTTTTTTAGAAGAATTTTGGTCAATACGTATATTTGGAACATCATTAAAATCTCCTATAATTATTGTTTTATAGTTTGTATTTTGTGTTAGAGAGATTATATTTTCTTGGATTTCTTTGCAAAGTTGCTTTTTTTCAGATATTGGAATATAGACTTGTAATAGTCTAATTGGTTGGTTTTTAAAATGAAGATCAAGACCAATAATATGTCCATTAAAGCTATGTGTCCAAGCAATATATTTTGAAATATTTTGGTGAATGAATATTCCTACTCCTGCTTGGTGTGTATTTGTGTAAGAGCTCCAATAGCTTTTATAATTTTGGATATTTTTGTTAAGAAAGTTTCCTTGTTTTGTAGAAAGATATGTTTCTTATATTCCTAAAATTTTATAAAAACTATTATTAAGAATTTCAGTTAAAACAAGTTGTTTATTAGGTTGTAAAAGACTGTTAATATTTATAGAAGCTATTTTTAGAACAAGAGAAGTATATTCTATTGAAGTATTGTTATTGGAATTGTTATTTGTATTAGAAGTGTCAATTGAATTTAATTTTAATAGCAAATAAAGATATTGTGGTTGATATTAGTAGAATAGAATAGTATGATTTGGAAGAAGGTTTTCATTATGATTAATATAGACATAAGTTTTAGTTTTTGTTAGATTAATAGAAATTTTTAGATTTTGAGTATGATTAGTTTGTTGAAGATATTAATAGAAGGATTTAAGTATTTGTAGACTTTGAAGTAGAGGTAAGTTATGGTATAAATGATACTTATTGTAGCATAGATTTTCTTCAGTAGGTGTTGGAGTATTGGTAACTGAAGATAGTTAAAAGTCTTCTGTAAGGGCGCTTGCTGTATATCTAGTTCTCACAGTTGTGGAGAATATCAGAGCCTGCTCTGTATATTGAGTCTAGCTATCATAAAATTGGTCCTTCATATAAATAGATTTTTTCACCTGTCTAATTACTATATTCTCCTCTAAAATAGCTCACAAGAAGTAGAGGATATTATTATTTTAGAGGTAGTGGTTGTATCCATGTAATTTACAGAAGACAAATTTAGAAATTTTGAGTAATTTCTGCATATGAAAGTTTAGAATAATTAGAAGTTGATTCAATAATTGTCTCAGTTAGGTTATCTGCTTGTTGTAAAAAAGAAGATTCTTGAGTAATATTTGTATTGAAGAGCAAAGATTGTTCAATAGATTTTAGTTGCTTAAAAGTAATTTTAAATTTATCATGAATTATTTGTTAGGCTTAAAAGTAAAATGTTGTTTTGTATTTTGAACGAATTTGAAGTAAACTAATAGAAGTTTGATATGAGATATAATAAAATATGAGAATATGTGCAAGATAGTATGTATTGATAGGTTCTTGAGTAACTTTTATAATTGCATCATGTTGGCTTAGCTCAAAGATACTATCATTTCTGCTTGCAGCTAAGAGAAAAGCTTTGAAATAAGTATAAAAGTAGTATATTCATTGTTTAGAATTAGTAGTAGAGTTATTAAGTGATATAAATTCTTTTTCTGCAATATTAGCTAGTTCATTAAAAAGTGAAATTGGTGTTGGAATTTTGAAGCTAGCTTGGTGTTTTTGATTTTTATCAAATATTTCACAGTTAAGAGTAGGATGAGTAATAGTAGGTTTTTTGTCATCATCATCGATATCCATTTTTGAGGTAACAGAAAGTAAATGAAGGAGTTTTTGAAGATATTTTTGGATATAGTAGAAAATCATATTTTTGTTCATTAGTAATTAATAGGCATATTTGAGTAGTATTGAAATTACAAGTATAAAAATAGAAGAGAATTGCTTTAGTAGATTGTTTAGAATATTTCTGTAGTGATGAAAGAGTAGAATATTCAAAAATTTCAGAAAGGAGTTTTTTTTGATAGGATGAAAATTGAAGATAAATTTTGTGTTTAATATAGTTGTTTGTTTTGATTTTGTCTATAAAGATGAATTAATAACTATAATATTCAAAGAACAAATTATACCATTTTTCAAAAGTATATTACATTCTTTAAGAGAAACTATTTTGTATGAATTTAAAAAATATTGTTTAAGGATATTTAAGTCAATGTAAATATTAAATTTGTGGTTACTTTTGACAGTAACTAGTGGTTTGTTTGATTGATCTTTGTTAAAAATATAGTGAAGTTGGAAGCAAATAGGTTTGATACCTAAGTCTTTAGTAAATTATTCATAATTAATAGTTTGGTAAGAATAGTTTAAATATAAGTGAAGATGAGCAAAGTTTAGAGCAATATGAATACGATTTGGGATAGTATAAGGTGGAATATTAGTATAAGAACAGAAAATTTGTTTGTAGTTAAGTTTGGTGAACAAAATTATAGTAAAAGATTCAAGAAGTGTAGTAAAAGTCAAATAAAGAGTATTAAAAGGAATTTCGATATTGCAGATTATTTCAGGATTTGCTTCATAAATGAAATTTGTTAAAAAATCAGGATATTGGCTAGCAAGAGAGTGAAAAAGATATTTGAAAGTATATTTTGATTCTTGGTCTGTATTTTTAGAATTGGATGTAGTTTGTTAGTTATTTTGTTATCAAATTTGGTCTGGTTTAAAATCTTTAAGATGAGGTTGAATGAATTTAAAAATTGTAAAAGCGAGTGAAGTATTTAATTTTATATAGGATTTCATTTGTTTTGTAATAGGATAATTAGAGAACTAGTCAAAATCCTTAGAGTTATTATATATAGATTAAGTTTTGTTAGTTAGAAATTAGGTTTTGATTTGTTTAAAAAAATTGCGTTTATCTTGTTTGGATTTATGAATAAATTTAATGAAATCAAAGAAGAATTTTTGGTAAAAGTAAAGAGATTTGGTGTTGGAAAGAGAAATTAGCATATTTAAAAAGCAAGATTTATGAATTAATCTTTCCTTAATAATAATAGCAGTAAAGTCGTGAATATGTTTTTATTAAGAAAGACTGCACAAGTAATATTTTGCAGATAACAAATTGTGCAAGTATGGAGATGATGAGTATGAGTAGCAATAGGAGTTTTAGTTAAATTAACATTATCAACAGAAATAAATATTGCTGAAGGAAATAGAATAGTAGAAGTAGGTTGCAAGGTAAGTTTAATTAGAGATAGAAGTAAGAGTTCACCTTTATTGAATAGTTTTGTGCTAAGATTTGTAACTGGAGTTGATGTTATAGCAGAAGCTGGAGTAGATAGTCTGGATGTATTATTATATTTGAATCTTTGAGAAGTAAAAGTAGTATAGTATTTTCTACATAAACAAGTTGCAACTTGTGGTTGCTTAGGTAAACACATATAGTAACAGTTTTGTTTTGCTAGTTCGCATTGTTGTAGAAGAAAGCAAGCAATAAGGATACGTACTTTGCTTGTATCTGCTTTAAAAAAGCTAATACCATAACAGTCTGAGTAGTAAAAAAGAAAATGATCAATATTGTAAGAATCTGGAGTAGAACTAGTTAAAGTAGACATGTTAGTAATGTATTTTTAAAGATAGGATAATAAGAAATTTTGAAAAAAGTGATTAAAATAAAAAACTAGAGAAAGTTAAAAAAAGAGTGTGACAAATAAGAGGTGTGATAAATAATTAATATAATGAATAAGAGGTGTAATAAATAAGAGTATGATGAATAAGAGATGACAGATAAGAGGTGATAAATAAGTGAGTAACAGTAACATATTACAACAAAGTTGATGAACGTATAACAAGGTTTTGTACTAAAAATAAAAGAAACTAAAATTAGAAATTAGTTATTTTTGTAAAAAATTATAATTTTAGTATAATATTGATTTGTAAGCCTGTTGTAACCCATTTGAAATGTGTTGAGGTTAACTAGGTCAAGGGGAATTCACCAAAATTTGCAAAAAAAGAAAGCAAGTTTTTTTTACAAATTATTTTTAAAGTTTTTTTGAATAAAAATTTAAATATTGGTCCGTTTTTTGTGTATTATATATTAAAATGAAGCTGAGAATATGCTGGTTCTTTTTTTATTAAGTAAGAAGAGCTAAATACTTAATAAATTTTTGAGATATTAGCTGTAGAGCGTTTCAATGCCTTAGTTAAAATATCTTGTTAAAGAGCTAGTTACAAGATATAAACTATGCCAACTATATGTAAAATTGTATGCCAAACAACTTTACTTAAGAGGCTAAAGGTAGTTTACTTAGTAGAATTTTAAGATATTGCAAGTTTTTTTCAAGAAAATTTGGTACAAATAATCATTAGAAAGAGTTAATGATTTGTGTCTTAATCTCTAAAATTTATTTATCTACTTTCTTAATCTTTTATAATAAAGAAACTACTTAAATTTATTTTTCTTATAACTCTTACCGTAGATTATCTATACCAAAACTCCCAAAAAACATTTTGTCATAACTAAATATTTTATTAAGTAAACAACCTTTAGGCTACTAAGCAAAATTGTTCTACACAAAATTTTGCTCTAGAATAGCCTAGTTTCATACTCTTCAGACCTCTATATATAAAGTTACTTCCTATAACTACCAGACAGTTCCTCTGGATATTTCACAACAATTTACTAAGCTAATAGCTCTTGTCCACTAATAGAGTTGTGTCTAGCACACTACCGGCTTCATTTTGATAAAAATTTTATCCAAAACAGACCAGAACTCAGCAAACTAGCTTCAAAAAACTATCTTAAGGCTTTTTCTAAAAATTACTTCTTTTTCCTTTTTTTCTCCTTTTCCCCTCAAATCCAGAATTGGGTCACGTGACAACCAGGCAAAAAATCACTGGTCAACCTGATAATTATACCAATCTCACTATTTCCTTTCTAAGTTATAATTAATTTGACACAAAATTAATTAATTATATATTTGTTTCATTCTTAATTTGTACTGCATACAGTACAACTTAATCTATTTTTAACTTAGTACCACATACCTGTACTCTATACTACTTAAGCAACACCTGACTTGTGCTATACTAGCCACAAGCCACACTAGCCACACAGATCTAAGTCATACAAGTTACACAAGTTACACAAGCTACCTATTGTTATACAATACAAAATATACCTTCCCGAGAAGCTCTCTCTGACCTCATCATATCTAAACATATATTATAATCCAATACGATCAATATGCCTACCTTAACTAGTGAAATCCTAGACACTCTTGATTTGGACTACTTCTACAAAAAGTGTTCTGATACTTTCGGAGTATTTTTCTATGAAGAAGATCCAAAAAATACTACGCCAATTCCTTCTAAAAGTAAACCAGTTACTTGTTTTACTAAAACACTTCGAAGCAACACCAGAACTATGCATTTTCTCTTTGCACCTAAAACTTCAGCTATTACCAAATGTCTCTGTGGTAATTACTATACTAGCTTCATCTCTGCAAACAACACTGAATATAATACTACTATCCCTACCTTCATTACCTTTCCTGCAAATCACAATAACAAAAAAACCAAAGCTTTTCTTCAGGACCTAGAAGGAATTACTGAAAGCATCCCACCATCTCCTACACCAACTTCCTGCTAACATACTTGCTCAAAATGCTGGCTCCTTATTAGATGCAAACTTACTAACAACAATCACAGACTAGCTAATGATGCTATTTTTCATGAA
>CAJVPM010002287.1:0-10139 GCA_910592325.1 Scutellospora calospora | reverse complement strand
AAATGTATTTTATTCAAAAGATCAGTTAATTTTAAATATAATTTCATAAATGTTTATCCGAAGCTATGTATTTCTGTTACATGCTTCTGTACATACGTATTATACCAGTATAATACAATATATTACACTCAATTCTAACTCCCTTTAAGCAACTCAAACGCCTAGTTATAAATCAAGAATTTTAAAATCAATTTCAAAAACAATCTTCACTAATGATTTTTACTATATGTCTTGCTCTATGTTTGTGATTAAACTGATTGTTGACACCCCAAACTCTTATGTTCTTACTTATTATACAGTATCTATAGTTGAAGGCGTATTGTGAAATTCGTGACAAATGACATAAATATTGCTGTAATAAATATTGCTTTAATAAATATTGCCGTAATAAAAATTATATTATCACTATATATTTAAAACTCGATTAATAAAAAAATCTTTAATGATAAAATTTTTTATGATACTACAAATAGTTTTGATTTATATAGTTAACGTAGAATATTTAATATCGCTATATGTAAATTATTCTCTATAATTAAAACAGTTGAATTAATTTCAACAATTAAATCATTTTCAACTACTAAAAATAAATTCGGTTTCAACAGTTGAATTTAATTTCAACAGTTGAAATATTCTAAAATTAAATTTTAATTTCACCCCCATCTATAGATGTATGTAACTGTTTCATTTGCGAAAGTTCTGGAATTTTCATTATCATCGTCTATCATTTTATTCACTTCATCCTTATCTACAACGTTGGTCAAATCGTCAGGTGCGTAAATTAAGTCAGCATACTAATTAAATAATAATTTATCTAAGAAAAACATCAGAAGGAACTCATACTGATTTTTTAGACAAGATATTCTATGTCTGAATTTTGGTCATCATTAATATTCAAAGAATATTTCAGAATTTAAATAGCCAACAAATAAAATAAAAAAAAATCATCATTAATATTCAAAAGAATATTTCATAATATTCAAAAGAATATTTTAGAATATTCAAAAGAATATTTCAGATTATACAGGATCTGTATATCGAAAATCCTTTATAATTTAAGCGATAAATTAAAATAATCTACCGCTTTTGCACATAGGACCGCATCCTACGTCTAGTGGCATTACCACTAAAAACTTCATTTTGCCGTTCCTTATTTTCCTGGGTTACAGATTTTTTAAAAATTTCTTTTTATACATATAGAAAAACTGCTTCCCTTTTTGCGATTTCACTTACAATCCCCTATCGAATTAGATTAGGTTTTGCAATGTTTGATCGCGAATTATTATAAAAAAAAGACTACCCTGCAGGTACGCATACACACGAATTTTTAATTATTTTATCTAGATATAATATCTAGATAATACTTTATTTATTTATTTTAATGCGGCTTAAAAAAAAAGCAAACTCTTCCTTTAAGCAAGCAAAAAAAAGTCGTCAATATTTTTTTTTTTATTAATATCTTTTACCCCTTACTCTGTAAGATATAAAAGAAAAAGTTAGTGAACCAAAGAAATTTTGATCAACTTTATCTTCCCTCAGTTTTCTAAATTATCCCTCAGTTCCCTTAATTGTTGATCTACTTTTTCTTCAGGTTCACCTTCTTTGTATCTCTTAACCTTACAACTGTAGGGAGTGTTGAAAGATACAAAAGCAGAGAACCAGCGAACCTAGAAAATTTCAGAGTTTTTCTTACTTTTCTCTAGGCTCCCCTTTCTCTGGTTATTAGCGTTAGATTTGGTAGGGATTTTTATAGCAGTTTGTTTTGACTTTTCCTGATTGTGTAACGTTACGTTAAACTGTTAATCACCATTGGCTAATTTGCTTCAATTTTCATGTGTACCAGAACAATTTATAACATAACGTTTTGTTTTGATTTTTCCTGATTGTGTAACGTTTCGTCATCATTGGCAATCTTCACGTGCCCCCGAACAATTCATGACGTAACGTGAGGTGTTAAAAACAATGAGAAAAAAGAGGAGTCAAGAAAAGCATGGTTGAATATCCATCTGATTGGTTGTTGATCCTTAAAATTTGATTGGCTAATTATAGTAGACGTCTTATATAAAAATACACTCGATCATATGAGAAATCATAAACGAATCTGATTATATCTGATTAAATTTGCCAGAAGCAAGTGATACTAACGAATAATATTTCCACAAAGTTTCGTTAACTGTTAATTATGTAAATTTATTACTTGCTACTCGGAAGTAATAAATTTACATAATTAACAGTTGACGAAACTTTGTGGAAATATTATTCGTTAGTATCACTTGCTTTTGGCAAATTTAATCAGATATAATCAGATTCGTTTATGATTTCTCATATGATCGAGTGTATTTTTATATAAGACGTCTACTATAATTAGCCAATCAAATTTTAAGGATCAACAACCAATCAGATGGATATTCAACCATGCTGTCAAGAAACTTGTTTTTATGTCATGCTCAAAGTTCAAAGATATTAAATCACATTAACCGAATAAAATCGTGATTTTTAATTAAATTAAACATAGTTAACAATTGTATGAATAGTCGAAAAGTGAAGACCGTTATAAATATAATCATGATCAAATGCATATAAAAAACTAACGTTTTTAATTAGAGATTGTACCCGCCGAGAAAATAATTACCTGGGTATATTAAATACTGGGTTGACCCGGATAAATTATTATGTTATTCAAGAAAAAATCTTACCCGGGTATAATCACTAATTTTAATCGAACATTTACTGAGCATCATAATATAACAATAAGTTAATTTTGAAGTTAAATTTACATAAATAATATTCTGTCTTATATTTTAAAAAAGAATGATAATATTCAGAAAAGAATAGAGCAGAGGAGAGCGAAGTGAAAGCCTTTCAAGCCTCATTCTACTGAATTTTTAGGAATGTCTAGTTCTTTTGTTCAACTAATTCGAATTTTAGGATCAATAACCGGAATTGAACCTAAATTAGGTTCAACAATTTGATAATAGTTAAAAGATAACATAATAAATTATAACAGTAAAAATAAAAGAACGTATTTTCCCAATTTTTGAGAATTCGTAAAGTGGTTGCGTTAGTTGAAATTTGCGTTGAAGTGTTGTTGCTCTATTATCCAAAGATGCTATAGTATTGGGATAGATTACAAAGGAAAGGCCAATTCGACCTATTAAATATACTTGGGAAGGAAATTTAGAAACTTGCTCCCACTTGCAGTTTTCTTTATGCCTTGCTTGGGCAATTACAATTCATAAGTCACAAGATTTAATATTGCCACAAGCTGTAATAAATATTGGAAACAATGAATTTGTAACTGGTTGTAAGTGTATCACGGGTTCGTACACTTACTGATCTTCTTCATTTCACCTTTGACATAATACAAAAACTGCACATTTACAACAAAGATTAATAGAGGAACAAGGATTGCTTTCTTTACGAATTATAATATTAATCTAATAAGCAATAAGTTTAATGTTAAAGTGTAAGGGCCACAAAACGCTACTGTTTTTTCTAGTTTAAAAAAGAAATTTTCTCGATGCTCGAAAAAACTCAAATTTATGATAAATAAATATTCGAATTATTGTTCCGAGCAAATTTGACGCGACTACCAGACTACCATACAATGATTCAAAAACAAGCACAAACAACTGCCGTTGCAACCCATAATGTAAAAAATAATGCATAGTACTTAGTACTAGACGTTGTGGTCGTTGGAATAAAAATTTATCATTAATATTAATACTTTCATATAGAGATAGAATCTGAAAGTTTTTGCAATAGTAAAATTGTATAGTAAAAAAAAAATGAAAATAGTAATCTACTGAACGGTTTTCAATTATTTTAGCATAATTAGAACGAGAATTATCGTCTTTACAACTTTACTTGGAAGCTCAAGAAATCTTTACTTAGTAATAAAAAAAAAAAGTTTTATATGTAAGCGAGCCAGATTCCTACATTATAGAAAAACTATATAAAGTTCCGCCGTTTTTTACTATGAAATTTGCTATTTTTTATACCCTTCAGAACCGAACTATCTCTTAATTATATACTGATTATGATATAACATACGTCGAATTATGATTCTATGTCAATTTAGAATTAACATGAATTCCAAAGCGACGTATAACAGATAATACCATAACATTTTTAGCGGTATGGACTATTCCAATAACTAATCTTGTTATTTCATAATACAATATATATTGTTCTTTGCATGTTATGTGAATCGATATTTCAAAAATTTTACAAGACCAGGTCAAAGTAATAATGGACTAAAATATTTTTGGTAAGCAAACATTTTCGAATTTTGAGAACGCTCAACATTTTTTAACACGATGAGTTTACTAAAAAAAAAATCACGATACACCAAAATACTTTTGATAGTTATACGCGAAAAATATTTATAATAAAAATTAGAACAATGTCAGATTTTTATCAATAATCTTTATTAGAAATGTGACAGATCACGACATATATGTAATGTATATTCTCAATACATATTATTACAACAATATTTCAATATTTCAAGTTCTTTTGATCTTTTTACATTTGAAACAGTTAAATTTCTTTGGCTTCTTTCCTTTCTTACATTTAACGCACTTCCATTTAAAGATAGGTTTTTTAGCTGCATCACTAGTGGATACATCGCTATCATAATTAACTTCCTCTCTCTCACTCTCTCTCTCACTCTCTTTCTCTCTCATCTCTTTCTCTCTCTCACTCTCACTCTCTCTCTCTCTCTCATAATCGGCGTCGGCGTAAGATTGAGGACTTGCGGATTCGGACTCGTAATCGGTAGTTTGTAAATCATCAGTATTGAAGGGTTTTGCCGAAACTGAAGCGATGATATAAATCGCGACAAGTAGAGCAATCAAAATTTTCCCAGTTTTAGACATTTTTTAAAGATTTTTTTTTTTTTTCGAGAATTCTTTGGAGAATTTTTTAGGGATCTTTTTTGATGAGAAAGCTGAAGAGAAATTTGTTGTATTTTTATACTTAATGAAAATGAATATATATATATATATATATATCATAATTGAATTCATAGTTTAAACTAAAGGCTCAGTAAAAATAGTTTATTTTACTGATTAAACTATAACATATAGGATTTAAGGTTGTAGGATAGTTTATTTTATTTAAGAAATAAAACATTATAATTTTGAATTCGTACTTTAACTAAAGGTTTTTACTATGTTATTTTGTCTTATTTATGAAGCTAATAATTTAATTCGTAGTTTAACTGGAGACTAATTCGTAGTTTATCTTATTGATTTTAAAGCTAAAAAAAAAAAAAAAGAAACGATATATTTTAATTCATATTTTAACTACGTAGAGGTTATCTTATTGATGAAACTAAATCATAGAGATACTAATCGGCTTGTTAACAGCATTTACATTACCCAAGCCAAGCCGAGACGTTTTTGATATCAAAATTCTGGGACATGATAACCGAATCAGTTATCAGAAATTTTTTCAGTGTCCCAGGATTTATGATAATAGCTGTACAATACGTTAATAATACGTTAATATGCAGAAGTTACAGTGAATTAGTGACTTGTCTCGTGTCAACCCGTAACTCGTGAATTAAACTTATACTTGAATCAACTCGAATCATATAATCGAGTTATTTTTTCGAGTTACGAAAATTAAAGAAGTTTAGTAAATTAGAATCAAACTATTTTACAGTAAAATTTCGAAAAAAAAAAAAAAAAAAGATATTTGTCACTCGATCAAATCATGAAATGAGTGACAAGACGTGACAAAATCTGTAAAATTGATTCACTAAAGTTGTTCTGGCCGGGATTAGGGACGATGATTTTCTGTGATTCACAGAAATAGATCATTGTTTTATGTTACTTTATCAAGAAGGACGTTGGCTCCTCCTCTTTATTATATACATTTTATGATCTTGAGACCTGACCTGTTAGAGTCTTCGTGCCTTTACACAAAATAAAACCATATATATAAATATTTTTCCGAATAATAAAAACATTTACAACAGTGCACAAAATTTCCGGGTGCCGGAAGCTGCTTTTTCTCCGGCGGTGTTTATTTTTAACCGGAATTTAGAAAATTCAGCCGGATGTAGTGATAATATTTATTAAGATTTATATATGATACGTATTTTGATATCATATCTGATATACAGCAATTTTCCGACTGATGAAAAGTCAAGACGGAAATCTCCGTCATTTAACAATAGGTTTTACGCTTGATTTACAACTGTTTTCATAAATTCTTGGACACCTGATTTAAAAAAAAAAAAAAAAGACTATCCGATTCAATAGGTTTTTTGATTTTGGGTGAAATCAAAAACTTACTGTAATCAAGTGTCCAAGAATTTGGCGAAAATAAAATTTTACAATTATAAATTAAAAGCCGGCTGGTTTTAAAATTTATATGTTGAGTAACTGTATGGCTAGGGTTGGAAAATTGCCGTAATTTTACGTAAATTTTCTGAAATCAAACTTCATCATGTGGTTAATGATGAAAAAACTTTCGTAAGTATATACCTGTAAATATTTAAATTATAGCTCCAAAAATATCACAAATTTATTAATACTAGCTAAACTTTCATAGCGTTGGTGGGATAATCGCATAACAATTATGATTGTGTAATTTTATGTATTTTACGTGGAGAAGATATTTCTAATTTAATTTTGTGTAAGTTTCGGTAAATCAATATTTCATCATTTTCATTATTTAAATGTCGTGATGATTGAGCGAGCTACAATGCGAATCATAGATTCGATGCAATAATACAGGCTAAACTTCTGTAATGCTGGTACACACGAAGAAAATTACATAAAATCTGATTTACTGAAACTTGCGTAATTTTCGTAACACAACCCTAATGACAATAAAGCTACAAATGTAATTTTATGTAATATAACCCTATGTATATGGCCTTAAGGAGTTTTTACGCTTAATCTTGAATTTTCATTGGCTAAGTTTGGGTCGAAAGCCACATTTTATTCGATTTCAACTGGGTAAGTATTTCGAATTACTAGAGTAAATATCAGTTTCCGGATTAAGTGAGCGAAAGCTTAGGGATGTTAAGTAGTCCACAGCCAGGGACACGGAAAAATTTTCTAGAATTCTTGATTTTTATTGGTTATTAGCAAAAAAAAAAAAAAAAAAAAAAACCTAATAAAATCGATTAATTATATGGAGTCGAATGAACCAAATCGTTTCTCTACTAAACTTTTCTTTCGAAAATTTTGATCAACAAAGTATAGCATCAGTTGACTAAAATAGTGTCACCTAATCGACAGATAAGCTACAGGAATAATAATAATAATAATATAATAATTTTCCATGTCCCTGTCCACCGGGTCTTGACCAGACTTTTTGTTCAGAAATGATCCAAAACTAATTCCATAATGATAAGTCTTGTGATAACGATAATTTATCAATCACCTGTAAATGTAAAAAAGTATTGTATTACAAGATTCTAATATTATTTGTGTTGTATATTAAAAACTGCTAGAGTTGGATCGGTTTCAGACGGGTGTTATGAACTAGTGTTAGTTCTCTGACTAGTTCAGGACCAGACTTTTTGGCACTAATAAAAATTTTCGGGAAAGTAATTTTACCTATATATTACTAACCCTAACCCTAACCCTAGAGTTATCTTAAGAGATTTTCAATTACCAGATCAGCCTTTTTGTCAAGCTACAATAAAGAATTGATCGTTCAATACTGTAATAATAGAATAAAAATACTTTCATTAGGCAAACATTTTGACTTTGGGGAACGCTCAGAATTTTAGCATACTAAAAGATTACAGTACACCAAAATATTTTTGATAATTTTGGAACGAAAAATATTTTATAATAAAAATTAGATCAGTGTCAAATTTTTATCGATACCCTTTATTAGAAATGTTAATGTATATTCTCAATACATATTATTACAATATTACAATATTTCAATTATTACTTTTTGATCTTTATACATCTGAAACATTTAAATTTCTTTGGCTTCTTTCCTTTCTTACATTTAACGCACTTCCATTTAAAGATAGGTTTTTTAGCTACATCACTAGTGGATACATCGCTATCATAATTAACTTCCTCACTCTCTCTCTCACTCTCACTCTCTTTCTCTCCCATCTCTTTCTCACTCTCACTCTCTCTCTCACTCTCTCTCTCATAATCGGCGTCGGCGTAAGATTGAGGACTTGCGAATTCGGACTCGTAATCGATAGTTTGCAAATCATCAGTATTTAAGGGTTTTGCCGAAACTGAAGCGATGATATAAATCACGACAAGTAGAGCAATCAAAATTTTCCCAGTTTTTTTAGACATTTTTTCGAGAATTTTTTTTTTTTTTTGAGAATTTTTTAGAGATTGTTTGTTGATGAGAAAGTTGAAGAGAAATTTATTGTATTTTTATACATAACGAAAATGAAAAAAAATGTATTATAATAGAATCATAGTTTAACTAAAGGCTGTAAAGTTTATCTTACTGATGAAACTAAAACGTATAATAATTACGGTAACTTTTCGGCTTGATTAAAGGTTGAGGATAGTTTATTTACGGTACATATAAAGCTAAAGATATTTTAATTAAATTCGTACTTTATCTAGAGACTATTATGTTCTTTTGTCTCATTTGATGAAGCTAAAAATATTATAATTAATTCTTAGTTTAACTAGAGCAGGGATATGCAAATTTTGTGATTTGCTGTGATCGAAGTAAATCACAGTAAATCACAGTAAATGTGATTTGCTTCGATTGCAAAATGTATGTTGATAATAGTATTTTTTTTCTAGTCAAATTTAATAATATTTTGTTTAACGATGTAAAAAATATAATAAAATCTTATATTTTAATAAGCGATACCTAAATCTCTTAATACGCAGTAATTGCGCAGTGACTGCAAAGTAACTATATAGCTACTACTAGCTCTTAAGACCCGAGCGTTGCTCCGAGAGCTAGTTTCTAATTTTTTTTCTTTATCTTAGATTTAATTTTTTTTTATTTTTTAACGTTAATATTTTAATAAAATTTAATTGTTGATAGTTTTTAATTTTATTTAGTTCTTAAGACCTGAATATTGCTTTAGAAGCTAGTTTCTAATTTTTTTTTTATCTTAGTTTTTAAAATTAAATTTTATTTAGCTTTTAAGATCTGAGTATTGCTTTAAAAGTAAGTTTTAAAATTTTTTTATTTTGATTTGTAAAATTTAATAGTTAAATTTAAAAAGAAAATTACTTAATTTACACGTGTGTTTGTACACGGATATTAATTTTTAAATTTATGTAATCGAAATTAAAACAATTTTTATAAAAATAAAATTCGATTAAGTTTTAGGGCGAGGCCTGGGATTTTAGCAAGGTATATAGTTTATACCAAAATTTGGCAAGGAATTTTTTTATTAGAACCTCAAAGGTAGTTTCTTAGGCAAAATTTTGAGATATTTATCATACGTGTGTATGTACACTCGTGTACAAATAGTAATTGCCATTTAAAAATATAGAATTTATTTACAAAATTTTTTTTTAGTAAAATTATATACAAATTAATTAACTGTTAAATAAAATATTTTAAAATTATATATAATTTAATTAAATAAAGTTATTTTTAAAACCTATATTAAAATAGAATATATCTTTTTTTTTTTAAGTTATTAAGGTTATTTTTTTAGCTGATTAGATTTTATTAATTTGTTATTACAGTTATTATAGTAGTAATCTTCTAAGGTTTTATAGTTACATAATGAGTGTATAACTTCTATGAAAAAATATATATTAAAATAATAATAATTATAGAAAATATATAGAATATATAAAATATATATATAATAATAAGATTTATATACTAAATTACAAATAATTCTATTACTTCAATAAAAATTATTTTAAATATATACATAATTTATTTTTAATAGATACTAAATTATTCTTAATAAATATGGAATTATTATTTATAAAGAATTACTACTGAATTATTATTCTTAATAAATACAGAATTATTATTTATAAAGAATTACTACTGAATTATTATTCTTAATAGATATAGAATTATTATTTATAAAGAATTACTACTAAATTATTATTCTTAATAGATACAGAATTATTATTTATAAAGAATTACTACTAAATTATTATTCTTAATAGATACGGAATTATTATTTATAAAGAATTACT
>CAJVPM010002286.1:0-10142 GCA_910592325.1 Scutellospora calospora | reverse complement strand
TCTTAAGCCTTCTTTTACTAACTTTGTCGACAAAGAACTTTGTCCTAAAAGTTCTTTACTAAAATTTTTTATATAAGAGCTTCACCTCTTGCTAGTTATCTTATATAATATTGCTTCTAGCTTATATGCTAAATATACCAAGGAGTCCCTAGGGAGAAGTAGAAACCTAGTTGATCTTTGTAAAAACTGTTGTTATAAAAAAGTCTTCTTCATCATCTCTAACAAAATTTTTGTTTTTTGCTTTTTTAAATTTTTTGAAAAAAAGGATCGTAGAAAAGAGTTGTGTATTTATAAGCTAAGTATAACTAAATATAGCTAAATATAGCTAAATATAATTAAATATACTAAACTAGTTTCTAATACTTGAGCAGAAAATACTTAAAAAGAACAGATACAAAAAAGTATATAATATATTTAAAACAAAAAAATTAAATAAAAAGATGATAAAAATTAAGTTAAAAAGAATCTTATAAGATAAAAGAAAAAAAAAATAGTTTCTTTATATAAAAAATAGTAAACTGCAACTAGAAAAAGTTTTAAGAAAAATTGAGAATACTACAGTAATAGAGTATTAAAAAAAAGAATTTATATAAAAAGAAAGTAACAGTTTTTGTTAGATACAAAAAATATAATAAAAAGAGTTTTAATAATAGTAACTACTTAATTAATATAAAATATAATAAATAGTATTAAATAGTTAATATAACTAAAGAAAAGGAGAATATAAAATTAAAAAAAACTAGTAGTTAAAACAGAAAGTAAAAGCAGAAATTATAGTATATATATATATATATTTATTTATTTTATTTTTTTATTAAAGCTATTTCTTTAGCTAATTAGATTTTATTAATTTGTTATTATAGAAGTTATCAAAGTAGTAACTTCTTAAGGTTTTATAGTTATATAATAAGTATATAATAAGTTACATATGCAACTTTAGTTATTATCTAATTTAAGTAGTCTGCTATACAGACTATAAACCATCTGTTAGTTCTATACTATTCTGCTATATTTACAACCTATCTATAAATTATCTATTTAAATACTCTAATTATTAACTCTTTCTCCTATTCTAAACTAATATCACTACTATATCTAATTGCTTAAACTAGCTGATTTGCTTATAGATCTATTCTGTATAACTTAAATTCTCTTGAGATACATATTGCTTAATATATTGTAAGTATGCAAAGCTCTAGTTAACTTTAGAAATGATTCTTATTAGAATAGTTATATATCTATTTTATAAATTCATCAAAATGATAAATGAATCTGTAACAAGTTAGCTAGCTTAAGTAATTACATATTGCAGTGATGTTAGGTTAGATCTGTATGGATTAATGAACAGAGTGTTTAAATAGGTAACTCACAGATGAATTACAGATATAGCAGCATAGTGTAGAACCAATCAGGTAGTCTAATCGCCTGTGTGGTAGACTACTTAAATTAGATAATAACTAAAGTTGTACGTATAGCTTGTTGTACACTCTTCATGTAATTACAAACAGTAGGGACTATCAATGTATATTCCATATACAATTCTAATAAAATTCCTTCAGCAATGTAAGCCACTTTAATAATAAAAAAAAAAATAAATTCTTCAAAATTAAATCTTTATCAATATTTATACAAACTTAGTTCCTACTATAGCTCTTTACTAGATTAGTCTTCTGAAATTCTAGCCAGATATTTCATAAGATAAATTTTCTTAATCTAGTTAGCTACTAAGCTAAGTTAGTATTGCTACTTATGCAAAGCACTAGGTTGTATTATATAGCAAACTTACTTGTACTTACTTAATCTATATCTTTTATATACAAATTTCTTCACTAGATTAAATGTTAACTAGTATAACTATTAAAATTTGTACTATTTCACTAAACTTAGAATTTCTACTATATAGATCTTTTGCTTATAGATTCTATTAAGATTTATTTATATAATATAACTTAAATATTGTATTATATTTCTAATATCATTAATATTAGTGTAATATGATTTACAAGATTATAACCTTTAGAAATAAACAGAATTTACTATAAGTTGAGTATAAAGATTTAGATAATTATTCAAATTCATCAATAGTAAAATTTGAACTCTAGATCTCTTGTATAGTAGTCTGGTAATCTAACTACTATACTAATATTGCTAGATCTTTATAGTAGATATTTTTAAAAGTATAATTATATAAAAAGATATAGAAAATATAAAATTAAGAAAAACTTAATAGAATTGAACAATAAGTTAAAAGAAAGAGAAGTAGTAGAAATTTATATAGATAAAATAATAGTTACTAATAAAAAAAATAAAATAAGATAAAAATAAATTAGATAGCTAAAATAGTAAATAGAATAGATAGAAATATTAGTTTTAGCAATAGTATAGAAAACTACTATTTTTAATATATTCTAAGTTAAGTGTAATTTAAACTACTTTATTAGCAATACTAATTAAAATTAAATTTATATATTTATAAATAGTAAAATAGCAATAGAAGCTATCAAAAAATATAAGAATAATAACAAGCTTAGAAGTTAATTCAAAACAAAAAAACAAAAATTTATTAAGTCAAATACTAGATTCTTATAAAGTTAAAAATCTGAATTTCTAGCAGAAAAGAGAAAAGAAAGAGGAAAGAAAAGAAATGGATAATAGCTTTAGTAGAAAATGTATTTAAAAAGGAAATTAAGAAGAGTAGTTCAAGTTAGTAGAGCTTTCTTTGAATTAGTTAGACCAATTGTTCTAGTCATCTGACTAGTACGACAAGTTGTACTTAGGCACTTTAGAAGTAGCTAGGTGAGGTCAAACTTAGAAATTAGGTAGATTTTTTAATCAAATATAACTTGACTACAGCTCTAGTTAACAACTTAATAAAGTTTATGATATGACTGTCAAAGGAAAAAAAAAAAATCTGAATTTAAGATTTTTTTATTTTTTATTTTATTTTATTTTTAAGGTAACTTATATTGCTGAGTGAATTTTATTAGTTTGATATATAAAGTTCTATATATAGTTCTCTTATAGTTTGTAATTATATGAAGAGTATATAACAAGCTACATATATAACTTTAGTCATTATCTAATTTAAGTAGTCCACTACACAGACGATAGATCACCTAATTAGTTTTATACTATGTTACTATATCTGTAATCTGCTTGTGAGTTACCTATTTAAATACTCTGTTCAACTAACTTATACTGTTACAAACTAATATCACTATAACATCTAACTATTTAAGCTAGCTAGCTTATTACAGATTCATTTACTAATTTTAGCTTAGGTTCTCTTAAGATGCATATCATCTAACATATTGTAAACATACAAAGTTCTAGTTAACCTCGAAGCATATCTATTAGAGTATTTTATACCTATTTCACAGATCACTTAGCTTAGACCCTTATGATATTTTTATAACCTTAGTTTCTACTATAGCTCTCTACTGGTTTTCTGTTTGCTAATCTCTTCAGATATTTCATAAAGTAGATCCTTCTAATCTAGTTAGCTACTAAGTCAAATTAGTGTTGCTGATTCTTTTTGTAGAATAGACTTACTCATACCTAACTCAATCTATATTTTCAAAATAATAGTTTTTTTCTAGATCAAGTATTAGCTAGTGTGACTATTGAAAGCTATACTACTTTACTACTTCAGGATTTCTACTATACAGATTCTCTGCTTGTAAATCCTATTAAGTTTTATTCATATAATATTACATCTTTTCAAATACCTTGTCATACTTCTAATATTTAAATGATATTAGTGTAATATGATTTACATAGTTACAACTTCAAAAACAGATAGAGTTTACTATAAGTTGAATACAAAAATTCAGATAATTATTCAACTTTGTTGACAATAAGATTTGAACTTCAGATCTCTTGCATGATAGTCTGACAATCTAACTACTACACTAAAATCACCAGATCTTTGAATTTGAGATTTTATAAAGTTAAAAGATATAGTAGTAATACAAAAAATAACTTAGCAGACAAACTTATAAAAAAAAATTTAAATTTGAATAGTATTCTTAATATATTTGAAGCAAGCTTACTTAATATTATTTTTATCTTTAAATAGAAGATCAAATTATAAATAGTTCTTTTAAGTTTTTTGTAAATATTACTTTAGCAATATATTATAATATAGAATAGTTAAAATTAAATAAAATAGTAGAGTTTATAAAATAAAACTAAGATTTTAGATACAAAAAAATAATCTAGAATAATATCTAACAAGTTCTTAAGAAGCTATAAGGCAAAAAGTATACAAGCCTAAAGAAAAGTAAAGTACTTATATTTTGTATAAAGTATATAAATAATATATTGCTAACAAAAGATATTTCTTTTAAAAAAATTTAAAATTATTCAAAAACTAAAATATTTGTTCATAATATATTATAAAAGACAAAAGCAGATAGAAGATCTCTTTCTGATAATCACTCAAACCACACGCAGAGCAAACTTTCTATTTTAAAAACAGTAATAGAGCTAATATTTTAACGAATATATAGCAACATCAATAGGAAAAACAATGCGGGATATGTCTCAAGAACTTGGTAGCACTTGTTTACTAGAGACTACATGCAATATGACTTGGTTCTGGTGAGAAGTAACCAGAAGATGTTTTTGAAGAAATATATTACTGGATTTATTTTTTGAAAGTTGGAAAATACTCAGTAGACTCTCTATAATGTCTGAGCTAGGTCAGGCATTAATATACTCTCTATTACAAGGTGGTTCAAAAACTATATACTCTGCTCCTCTTCGTTCATCTTTTTTTTGAAAAGTGGGAAAATTAGTTTCCCTCTCCAAATAATCGACAATATTTACTACTATTTTTAGAAAACTCTAATAACAACAACTACGTAACAACAAACACGTGGCTGTGTTTTGTTTTGTCATATGTATTGGGTTCTGGAAAGTTCTGATAAAACAGCGCAAGTACAGGAACAGAAGATACTAGGAATAGATATTAGACAGAGAACTCAAGAGATATGTTCATATTGTTTAAACATAATATTTTTACACCTGGTCCAGATTAAAAGGTAACATTTCCTTTTATTTTGTTTTTTTCTTTCTTTATTTGTTTTTGTTCTATATTAGTTTTCTTTACCTGTAGCAGGTTTTTTCTAGTATATATTTAGTTATAGACTGTGACTACTTAGGTCTATACAATTTTTATCACTTTTATATCTTGAGACTAGGTACTAACTTCTTTCTACTTAGTTTTAACTAGGTAGAAAGGGATCTAGGATCTTGATATATAGCTGGAAGTCACCTTCATTGACCAAATTCTGAGAATCTGTTCAGACAAATTAAGGTTTTTGCAAGAGAATAGCCTCTGCAGCAGATTGAACTTGGGTACCCTAGAGGCAGCTGAGTTAGTCCAGAATAGTGTAGTGAGAACAAATTAGTATACTTGTATATTAGATTGTTTTTAGCTTTCTTTTTAGCTTTCTTTTAATAAATGACAAGCAAGATCGCTCAAGATATAAAAAAAAGATAAATAATATACTATATTTTTATAAAAAGAAAAGAGTTTACTAGTAGAATTTTGCTTTTAAATAATAAGTTTCTATATATTAATTTGTCTAAGCTTAGTTTAAACTTATTTATAACTTTTTACTATAAACTTTTTTTTTAGTATACTACTAGCTATAATATTATAGCCTAGTATTATAATATAGTTTTATTTTTCTAGTTTTTTAAACTAAATTTCTTTTAGAAGTTCTACTCTTCTAACTATATTTGTTTGAGATATTAGATTTATTTTAAATTTGTTAATTCTTGAGTTTGAAGTTAGTTATCTAGTCTAAAAGTAATTAATACTAATCATTAAATTATTAATATATATTATATATTTAAAAACTAGTTACTAATTTAAATTTTTCTTACTGATAAGCAGATTATGATTTAACAACTACACAATATTATCTTTTACAACAAATAAACTGTAAACTATATTTAGGATATAAACTAAATTCAAATAGAATTATAAATTGCTATACAACAATTATCTCTACTTCACTATTAACAAAATTATTAGGCAAAAAAACTAAAAGCAATTCTTTCAACTAATTAAATCTTAATGCTAACTATATTAACTTAATATACTCTATTGCAATTCGATATCTACTTAGTATTCCTCTACCACCTATAATTTTACTCTCTATCTCTTCAATTTCTTCTATTTTCAAAGAAAATACATTATTACTACAACTTATACAAAATGCTAATACTAATATTAACTCTCAACAACTCAAATTCTATACTGATTGCTCTGTAAAAGATATCACTACATACTAATACTTATTTAGTATTAGTTGAATACAAGTTGACAATAACAACAATATTATATATTCTTATTCAGCATAAATCTAATACTGGTTTTCATCCAACAAAGCTAAATTAGTCTCTATTTTGTTAGTAATAAGTACTATATTTATAAACTGCCAAATTAATATTTGCACTAACTCACTATTTGTAATATACAAATTTAACAAAATTATACAACAAAGTTTTAATCCTAACAAACTTTTTTCCTTCTACTACTAGCCAATTTAGCAAACACTATTCAAATTTATTAAAATTTATAATTTATCTATTAACTTGTATAAAGTTCAGATACATAGTGATAATGAACTTAATAACAAGGCTAACTAACTTGCAAACTACTATTTAACACTACTATATCTTATATTTAATCATCTAAACTTCTATATAGGATTATATATACTTTAGTAAGATGATTATTCTATTGAGTAACAAATATAATAATTTATTAAAAATATATGAAATACTATAATATCACTATATAGGTTTCTCAAAAATGAACATTAACTTAGACATAATACTCTGTACAAATTGAATAGCTATTAACTTGGCTTCTTCTCAACAACAATATACCTTTTTCTTTAAACTATACTAATTTTTTCTTTACAAAACTAAATCTTTTAAAGTTAAAAATATAATTAATAACCTTCTTACAATTTTTTGTCTTAAACTACTCTATTCTAATATATTTTTAACTAACCAATACTTCAATTGCAACTCTATAGATAAATACCAATACTGGATTTTTTGTAACAACAATTTATTAATTCTCAATATTATACAAAATTCTATTACAGAGTTTTTTACAATATTTAAACTAGAAATCTCTAATAATGAGTTATAAACTCTATATTAACAACTTATTAATTACTACTTATTAAACTTTTCTTAACTAGTTTCAAGCTCTATATCAATCTATATTATACTCTAAAGACTTGTATCTAATAATTTAACTACTCTACTACAACTATTTACTAATTCATACAAATTAGCAATATAACTAATAATCAAGTTTCTTCATAATCTATTTAATACTATTTATAAACTAATTTGAATACTATATTGTGACAAATTTGTATAATAGAAAAAATCTCATAATATCAATACTTTATATTCTAACTTTAACTCAAACAATATCTAACTTTAACAATAAACTACAAACTATTCTACTTCAAATTATAACTTAAACAAATAACTTAATAATAATACTCAAACTACAAAACAAATAGCTATTAGCAAAATATACTTATAGATGATACAATAGATCAAATATAATATACTAACTAATAATATATTATTTACTCAAATTTAGATAAGTTATAACTATTCTAGTAGATTTAGGTTATAGGTAAATTAGTTTAGTTAGTATTTATTAATATACTATAGTCTGAGTTTCAATTCTTATCATATAATTTAAAATATATAAAGTTAATTCTTTATAGTGAAAAACTCCTTGCAGAATCTCAATTAAATTATTAATAAAGATAGAGATATGACCTCACCTTTAATACAAAAAAAAAAAAAACTAATTTAAATTTTTGTAATTTTGTTATTTATTATATTTAAGAGTAATTCAAATATAAAAAAATATAGTAAAAATAAACAAAGTTACCTTATTTAATTTCTTTTTTTACTTTAAAAAGGCTTAAGATATATACTAAGTTTATAATTTAAACCTCTTATTAAGCAAATAAATTTTTACTAAATCTCAAATTTCTTGTTAAATTTTATATTTTAAGTGCTATTTGTAAAAATTTATAACTTATTTTGTCAAAAGCTTTTTGCTAATTTAGTATTTTTTAGATTTATTATCTTAGTTTTTTAAAGTTATAAGGATACTTATTACTGAGTTTGTAATTAATTTGTTTATAATAGATCTGGTAATCTTAGTGTAGTAGTTAGGTTGTCAAACTACTATACAAGAAGTCTAGAGTTCAAATTCTACTATTGACAAATTTGAATAATTATCTAGATCTTTATACTCAACTTATAGTAAACCCTGTTTGTTTCTAGAATTATAACCCTATAAATCATATTGTATTAATATTATCTGAATATTAGAAGTATGACAAAGTTTTTGAAGAGATATAATATTATACGAATAAATCTTAATAGGATCTACAGGCAGAGAATCTGTATAGTAGAAACCCCAAGTTGGTAAAGTAGTACAGCTTTTGATAGTTATACTAACTAATACTTAATTCAGAAGATTACAGTGCTCGAAGACTTTAATCAAATTAGGTATATATAATTCTGTATCATAGTAAAAATCACTATATATTATAGTTACACTAACTTGACTTGGCAGCTAATCAGATTAGAAGGATCTAACTTGTGATAGGTTTTAGTGAGATTTGTAAATAATATTAGTAGAGAGCTATAGTAGGAACTAAGGTTATATAAATATCTACAAGGGTCTAAACTAGATAAGATCATAAAATAGGTATTGGCCACTCTAGTAGATATACTTTAAAGTTAATAGCTTTGCAGATATTCATAATATATTGAGTATAATGTAATCTGAGAGGATCTAAGCTAAAGTCAATAAATAGATCTGCAATGAGCTAGCTAGTATAAGTGATTAGATATTATAATAACATTAGTTTGTAATAGTATAAGTTAGTTAAACAGAGTATTTAAATAGATAATTTACAAATAGGTTACAAGTATAGTAGTATAGTATAGTACTAACAGATAGTCTAATGTCTGCATAATAAACTACTTAAATTAGACAATGACTAAAGTTGTATGTGTAACTTGTTGTATACTCTTCATGTAATTACAAACAGTAGGGACTATCAGTGTATATCTCGTATGCAATTCTAATAAAATTCCTCTAGCAATGTAAGCCACCTTAATAACAAAAAAAAAAAAAGAAATCAATATTTCTAAACTTTCATAATCTCTTTTTATTAAGTACAAGATATTTTAAAACTAAAAAACTATAGATTTTATCAATTGCAAATAATTAAATTATTTTAGAAAAAGCTCGTAAATTTTTCCTAAACAATAACTCTATATCAATAACTCATTAGACTACTGACTATAATTCAAGTCATATAGCCTATTATTCCAACTCACAAATTAACTATATATCTTGCTCAGATTATAACCAAAACTCTAATTGTATTAAGGATCTTTGTACTATTGAGGTATTAGCTACACATAGTACTAAAGTCTAAATCAGATCTTCTGCAAGTAGCTTTTTTACCAGATTGAAGCTTAATACTAATATTGTTGACTTAATCTATAATCTAGCAATCAAACACTTATTAACTATTCCACCTCTTCTAAATATTAATTTAGAAACTAACTATACAAATAAAATATTTAAATCTAATGAAATCTCTAAACTCTTATATAATATAGCACTATAAAATTTGAACTAACAAGAGTTTATATTTTATACTAATAGTTCAGTACAAAATATATATACAGACCAATGCTCTATAGGAATTAGCTGAGTTCAAATTACTAATAACTAAATAGTCTAAACTTTTGCAGTACAAATTAAAATATAGCCTTATTATACAAAGCAGAACTTATTGTGATATTCTTAGCTATAAGTACAGTACTAAAAAACTGTAATATACAAATTTTTACTGACTCATAATCAGTAATATCTAAGTTTAACAAAGCTCAACAACAAATACAAAACTATAATACTAAAACAAAATATAATTACTGGCAAATTTGGGAAATATTATTTAAATTTATTAAATCACAAAATATCAATATTACTTTTCATAAGGTTCAAACCTATAGTGATAATGAATTTTTTTTTTTTTTTTTTTTTTTTTTTTTTTTTT
>CAJVPM010002285.1:0-10142 GCA_910592325.1 Scutellospora calospora | reverse complement strand
AAAAAAAGAATATAAGAATTTGCCAATTATTTCTATAAAAACTAGTGCTAATCTCTTATTTATAAGCTTATATATTGCAATCTACCAAACCAATTTTAGCAATTTAGAACCGGAAAGACTGCCTCCACAACTTAATAGAAGTTTTATTTAAAAAAGCATTAGAAACCAGTTTTATTATATCCACTCGTTGATTGGTATGTGGATCACGAATTAATCAATTCTGGTAAATGATTTACAAGAATTATCGTTATAGTTTCATTCACCAAAGTTGGGTTGTTTTTTTTTTTTTTTAATGCGTATATTGTGTACGTTACCTAGTTTAGATCACTTAATGAAGTAATGATAATAATGATGATACTAAAGAAGTAATGAGTAGATTAATGCATTTACTTAATCGCGACTTTCTCCACAATAAAAAAAAAAAAAAATCAAATCTACGGTAAGAGGTAATGATATGTTTACGAAAACATTTCTTTTTATCCAACATTATTAAAAATTATTTCATACTGACTTGTAGATCCCCCAGAGTCTATGAAGCGATATTAAAGGTTAAAATTTCATTTATATTGCGAGTAATATATTTAATTTACTTCAAATTGTTGTACCTCTATACCTTGGAAATATAAAACTTTTTAAAGATTTGCAGAGAGCGTAGTGAAAAAAAAAAAAAAAAAAATAACCCAAATACAAATCTAATCCGTTGTAAAATTCTGGATCACCAGTCACAATATATTACATCTCGATATTATCTTGTTAGCAGTAGAGGAACAATATACCAATGAATGTATCACATGATAAACCAAATTTGTAATTACCCGTGAATGTAGAATTCTCACGGCTGTTACAATATTTATTATTCGTTTAGAGATTAAAGTTTCGGGTGAATCTAAAGTGGAGAATTTAAGTTTAACATTAACGTTAAATGTTAACTGAGACTAATTTGGTCATAAACATTAAAAATCTTTTTTCATTCTAATTCAGTAATTTAAGGTATAAATATAAATCAAATATTGATGAAAGTAGAAATTTTGTCCGAAGTTCGTTCTAAAAAAGATGCATAAATATGCGTCGTTTATTATTCTCTTTTCAAATTATTCAAGCAAGAAGATTTTCTATAATGTCTCAATCTTCAACTGCAATCCTCGGTACCTTTAAAGTACCTGAAATACACAATGAACCTATGGTATATATATATTTTTTTTTCAAAATTCACATCAAATAGAAGTAAATAAATTTTTACTTAAATAATATTTTTTAATTAGAGAAATTATCCTCCGGGTAGTGAGGATCGTGCTAAACTTAAAGCTGCTTTACACGAGTTTAGAACTACTGCTCCGATCGAAATTCCTGTTTACGTGAATGGCGAGGAAGTATGGTTTTTTTCCTTGTCACACGAACATACACACGCACACGAAACACGCACACGTACATGTACACACACACGTACATTTTTTAAAAAAAAATTTTTTTTACATTAGATTCGCACTGGTCGAACCGTTGAACAAAGAATTCCTTCAGATCATAAAACAGTTCTAGCTAAATATCATGAGGCTGACTCATCAATTATAGAAAAAGCTATTAAAGGAGCTTTGGCTGTTAAACCTATTTGGGAAACTTATCCATTTAGTGATAGAACTGCCATATTTTTAAAGGCCGCTGATTTGGCCGCTGGTAAATATAGATATAAACTTTTGGCTGCTACAATGCTTGGACAGGGCAAGAATGTTTGGTATATATATTTATTTATTTATTTATTTAAATTCTCAATATAACTATAAATATAAATATAACCTAATGTTATTATTATAATAGGCAAGCAGAAATTGACTCTGCTGCAGAATTGATAGATTTCTGGAGATTTAATTGTAAATATGCTCAAGAAATCTACCAACAGCAACCACCAAAGAATGCTCCTGGTGTTTGGAATCGTGTAGAATATCGTCCATTGGAAGGTTTTGTATATGCTATCTCTCCATTCAACTTTACTGCAATTGGTGGTAATCTTCCATGTGCTCCTGCTTTAATGGGAAATGTTATTCTTTGGAAACCTTCTCCAAATGCTGCTCTTTCAAATTGGGTTATTATGAACATTTTGAGAGAAGCAGGTCTTCCTGATGGTGTTATTCAATTTGTCCCGGGTCCTGCTCAAGAAATCTCTGATCAAATTTTGAAATCTCCTGACTTTGCTTCTTTGCATTTTACTGGCTCTACTTTTGTTTTTAAAAAGTTATGGAAAGATATTGGTAATAATATCGATATCTACAAATCATATCCTAGAATTGTTGGTGAAACTGGTGGTAAAAATTTCCACGTGATTCATAAATCCGCTAATGTTAAAAATGCCGTATATCAAACTATTCGAGGTGCTTTTGAATATCAAGGTCAAAAATGTTCTGCTTGTTCACGTGCTTACGTTCCAGATTCTATATGGGATAGTTTTCGTGAAAACTTGCTAAGTGAACTTTCAAAGATTAATGTTGGTTCTGTGGAAGGTATGCTATTTTACCTTTGATATCATATTATCGTTTACTTTTGATACGCTTTAACTTTTCATGCTTCACGTAAATCCAACTAGAATTCGGCAACTTTGTTGGTCCAGTCATGTAAGATTTCATTATATTCTCATAATAATATTCTCAATGATATTCTCATAATGATAAATTTATATTCTCATACAATTAACTTGTTTTTATTTCAGACATGCTGCATCATTTGAGAAAATTAAAAGTTATATTGATTGGGCAGAAAATGATGCAGATAGTCAAATTATCGCTGGTGGAACTTATGATGACTCAACTGGTTATTTTGTGAATCCTACTGTGATTGTCACAAAAAATCCAAAAAGCAAAACTATGTGTGAAGAAATCTTTGGGTAATCTATTAATATTTATTTATTTTCAAGGTTAAAATAAGTCTTGTTTAATATAATTATTATTGTTATTTAACTGTTTTACAGGCCTGTTCTCACAATCTACGTGTAAGTATTCTAATATATTCTTAAAATTTATCATTTAAATTAAACCTTTTTTTTTTTTTTTTTTTTTTTTTTTTTTTTAGATACAAGGCAGACGAATACGAGCAAATACTCGATTTAGCTAATGAGACATCTCCTTATGCTTTAACTGGATCAATGTATGTCAAAATCTGCCCATATTTCACACATTTTCACATACATTAAAAATAACTAATATTACAATATATTTGACAGCTTTGCCAATGATCGTTCTGCTGTTATACTTGGCGAAAGCAAATTGAGACATGCATCCGGTAACTTTTACATTAATGACAAATCTACTGGTGCTATTGTCGGTCAACAACCGTTCGGTGGTTCACGTGCTTCGGGTACTAATGATAAAGCTGGAAGTCCTGCCTTAGTAATTATTTTTTAATTGAATTTTTTTTTCATTTTTATGTTATTATACATATGGAATATAACAAATTATTAACTATTACATTCTTGCATTCATTAGTTATATCGATTTACTTCAATGCGCACTATCAAAGAAAACTTTGTCGATATCGACACTTTTAGTTATCCATCGAATTTGACTTAATAATTTTATCATTATGCGAGTTCACATTATTCCTAAAATAAATAAATTCCATTTGACAAATTGGTTATTTTGTAAAAAGAATATGTATTCGAAACATCTTAAATAGAAAATTTTACGAATACCATTCATATATACTTAGTCTTCAGCGTATACAAGAAACTCTATAGTGCCTGTGTATTTAGCGGCAAAGGCTTGACCATCTCCAGTTGGTTGTGAAAACGCCAAATCATTAGGTCTGAGAATACACCCATACACGAATTTTTCCCTGTAATATAGAATAAATATTTCATTTAAATATTCAAATATTATTTTATATTTTTTTGAAAGAGTATACTGTAATAAAGTACCTAACAATGTCTAACAATTTTGTTGCAACACCTTTTCTCCTATATGGCTTGGATACCCATACTCGGTTTATTCCACACACAGCTCCAATTGGCTTTGTACTAACCAATGTTAAATTCAACGGGTCTGAATAATTTATAATTTACTACGCGATTTTTCAAAATTTCATTTCATATAAAATACTAACAAACAAAAAATTGCTGATCCATCATTTGAAGTTCCGACTTGCATTTTTTCATCACGTTTAATTTCATTGTCACCGCGTGAAACTTTATAAGCTCGAGTAATTGGTTCTGCTATCACACACCCTTCAACTTTTTTCTTGTCAGTAACGTACAAATAGATCTTGCATTGATCTAACCTTTGTTCACTTAATTCTATGGAATTCAATTCTGTATCAATTACATTAAGAATTTGAAGTATCTAATTATTAAAATAATTTATTAATAATAAAATTTGGTATTATTAATAATATTCGTTGTAATAACGATAACATTTTATATGAATAACCTTTCGTTTTTCAAACTGATTTGATTGGTTATATGCAAGCATCATTATACGACTATTATCTTCTGGAAACTGTTGCAACATCATCTCATGTTTATAACTCTATAAAAATTACCATTATTATCAACATTAAAAAAAAAAAAAAAAAAAAATGTGATGGATAAATTTAAATTGTATATTAACCGTGTAAGTGATTCCTCTAACAACTGCCTTATGATATTTTGCATGTATCGCCTCATCTTCGACCGTACCCCTACTATAAGGCATTTGGCACTCTGGACAAGTGTAAGTATCGAAATTTTTTTGTCCAAAATCTAGAAACATTTGTTCTGATTGTTTGACGCGTTTTCTTGGTGGTGAAGCAGGACATGAGTGAGTTTTAGCATTATTATTTTCTGAATTAAATCGCGGGATTAAAGGATATGTTGGTTTTCGTTGTCTTTTAATAATATTACTCCCGGATTCTTCTTTTCCTTCTTCTTCTTCTTCTGATAAATTTTCTACTCTAACAACAGTTTTTGATCTGAAAAAATCACTAATGGATTTTTGTTTGACTTCTGACCGTTGCATCGTGTGAAAGGTAGAAAATATAATGACGACGCGTATTATATTTTACAGAAACATTTTACACGTGACTGCAGTAGTGTAACAAAGTACCTTCGGCCAAATTTACTGAATTGTTTGCATAATTCGAGCCGGGAATATAGTTTGGGCATAGGGTCGAAAATTACATTTTTTACATTACAATGAAATTACGAAACTGTAACATTAACAGTTAAAATAATGCATTGTCACATGATAATTGCACTAGCATTACAAAAGGTTTTGCCAATATTAATAACAGATAAGATATCCATCATTATTACGTGTAATTTTTTGATTTCAGAAACTTACGTAAATTACAACCCTATTTGGGTAGAATCGATAATTAACCCGGTTAATCTCGAAATAGCGGGCATAGGCGTTATTTTGAGTTATAACCAGAATTAAGCCTAATTTTGAAACTATACTCTTAGGCGCTATTTCGCGGTATTACGAATAGTAGTGGTGTATGTTGTAGTAAAGTAGTTGTGTATACTACAAAAATCGTATTTGAGTATATAAAACTAATATATATATAAGCAGTCAAAAGTAAAAACTACTGAATTTAACAATTTTTTCAAAAATAATTTTTTTGATTAATTTAATAGAGTTTTTTTTTTTTTTTTTTTTTAAATTCAGCAGTCAGGCCACAACTTTATTAAAATTTTTGTAATACAAAAACCAACAAAGGACTAAAAATTATATCCTATACACAGTAGTGTTTTCTGTTTTCTAAAGTGTAGCTTCCTTGGTTTCTATACAAACCTATGAATGATTTGCTATAATGAGTATTCTCTTCTCTTTACTATCTCACATATTCTAATGTTTTGATAATAAAGATCAATGGTGTGGAACTCACAGCTCATTCTAACTGCAATAGCAAGTTCCTAATTATCTTTCCTAAAAGTCTACCTTAAAGAAACAATAAAAAGAAACCTAACTATAACAATAAGAACTAAAAATAAAAATTACACAGATTTAAGTAGCAACAATTTATAACTATCATCTATATAAGTAAAAACCTGTCACAGGAAAAAATACTAACGTAGAAGTAAAAAAAAAAAAGAAAAACCAAAAAACAAGGAAAAAAGAAAAAAAAAAAAAAAGAGTTGCCCTTTAGCCTAGACCAGGAACAAAAATATTATATTATAGCAATATAGCATATCTCATATAATTTCTAACCAAACTCCATCTTTCGATTAATCTGTCTTGTATTTTAGCCGTATTTTCCAAAGACCAGACGCACAAAGTTACTTACATGTAGTACAACAAAGATCTAAACAGACCAATTTGTCATGTGGTTGCTTTCTCTATGATAATCCAAAAATAGTAAGGATAAACAAAGATCATCATTAACAGAGGGAAACCCAATTCCCATTTTTTAAAAAAGAAAAACAGAAAAAAGGGAAAAATGAAAAAACTGCAGAACTTTGGTATAGGGAGTTTATCTAAGTAGAACCAAAAATCGTAAGCCAGAAGAGGGAGTGTATTGCTACTTGACTCAGTTCAAATAGTTTAGTGAGTTTATCCACAATATTTCTATAAGTTATTCAGTAGGCCAAGAAAAATCTAAGACCTGCTAAGGTCAGCAGCAAAGCTCCAGTAAGCTTTTTACAAAACTAGCGTAACAGTTCAAAGATTGCACTCTGCCTAGTTCAGGACGTTATCTCTCGTGCTGTTCAATATTTTTTTCTTGCTGGGTAGTTGAGGTTATTACTTGTAGTCTTTTTTCTGTTTACTCCATTTTGGTTTTAGTGATCATCGGAAAGAGTTATGAATTTAATAGAGTTTTGTTAACAAATATTTTTTTTTTGTTATTAAGACGACTTCTTTGGCTAATTAGATTTTATTAGTTTGTTATTACAGAGCTATTACAAGAGTAGACTTCTAAGGTTTTACAGTTACATAATGAGTGTATAACTAGGAATTGGAACTATTATTCGTTTAATCGCAATTAATTATTTATTTATTTTATGCAGTTAAACGAGTAAAGGTTTTAATAAATGATTAAAAACCATTAAATTGTTCACTTAATTATTTTAAAATTTCTAAACTGATGATCGAACTCTTCCCGTCGATCCTCTGACTACTTTTTTCCGAAAAGAAAACTAACCTATGAAAACACTTTTTTTATTATACAAATAACAATATTCTTTCCTAAGTGACTCGAGTTCTTGTTCTCTTGTGTTTACTTATCTTAGCTTGTTGTTGTAGTAATATATTGAGAATTTAGAGATATTTATGATATCTTCTTGGCTCTCAAAGTACACTGTCGCACTTCTCATGTTGTTATAATTAGAATTTTGAAAGATATATAGTATCTTTGCTCTGGACTTCTTAATTTGCCTCTATAGTAAAACTTCATTCGTATTTTCTGGTAAGTCTAATAGCCTTTTACTAAACCTATTTCTTGTACAAAGTAATTCTTGATTATTAGTACCTGCTGTAATTCTTACCAATATTTGATTCGCAAATAGTAAACACCAAATCTCTTTCTTTATCTTTTCATTGCAGATACCTGCTTTAAACTCAATTTCTGCTCTGGTTTTGTCATGTGCACTTTTAATCATCTTTATATATTCAACTCTTCCTAAAAAGCATACCATCTCAAAAACTTGTGTTTTCTTTGCCTAGCTTAGTAGGTTCCAAACTATTATTTTATTTTTATCTTCACTTTCATTTGTGTACTTGGGGTCGTGTTGTCTTCTAGTATTCTTTTCAGATATGACTTCTTGTTGTTTTATGATATTTGTATTCTTTTTCTTCCTTCTTGTAAGGACTTCTTCTAACTCTAATTTTGCTAATTCTTTTCTTCTTTTTCATGTTTCTTCCTCAGGAGTCTCAATACACTGATTCTTTAATACTGGTACCTCTTTTTCCTCTTCAGTATTTTCTTCAAAAATTAGTCTAGCTTGTTCATATATTTCCTTTTTGTTCTCTAGCTTTCTTTAGCCTCTTCATAGCCTTTTTTGCAATTAAATATTAATGTACATCATAAGTTACCTCGTTCGAACTTTTCTAATACTTTTTTTAAGTACACATTTCTTCTGATTGACTATCTCAATAATTTTTCTCTATGTTCTGCGTTGTTTCTTAGCACATTAATAGCTGCTACTTTTGCTCTTATATTTTCTTCTTCTTCATATCTATCTTTATTTGGTACCCAGATGTTTTTTTCTAATGAAGAGTCTGATTCTATAGGCATCAGATCCTCTTCTGATTCCTCTGTAGTATCTGAGTACTGATTTTGACATATTCTAACTGTGTCTTTGTTATGTATTTCTTTAATATCTTCTATTAGACTATATATTTCCTTACTTTTTTCACTTATTAAAGAATGATTTGCTACTACTACTTGCTCTTCTATGCTATTATCTGTTTTTGCTGAATCTATTTGTTCTACTATTTCTATATCTGATTTACTCTCATTTTCTTGAATAGCTAATTCATTGCTTTTTGCAGTCATATCTTAAGCTCCTTGCCCTAAAACTATTTTGACTTTATCTATTCCTTCTGTCATTGCTACTCTCTCTATGACCTTTCTCCATTCCCTTGCTAGTATTACTATGTCACTCTCTACTTCTAGTATTTCTGTGATCATTTTATCTATATGATCATCTAAACCTATTACTGCTTTGTTTCCTTTAGTAATTATTTCTTTGCTATACTCTTTGGTTACTATTCCTGCTAATCTTTTTGCTTTTTCTCTGTTATACATACTTTATTCTCTATATTTTCTATTATCTAAAGTAATCTTGACTTTTTTGAAAAATTCCTTGTGTGTTTTCCTAGTTGCCAGTAAACTATCTAGTTTTGGTCTTGCGTGTAATATCTTTACTATAAAGTACATAATATATGTTTTTTCTATGACATATTTTTGTTTACCTTAATTGCACGTGTTTGTACTATGTTAAATGATCTACAATTCAGAGTTTGTTTGATTTTCTAAATTTTCTAAAAAATTTTTTCGTTATTTGTTTTTGAGTCAAAACTTCTTCTATACTCTTAGATTTCTTTGATTTTTTTTCTTTATTTTTTGCACAGATATCTGTATCTTTCTCTGCTCTTCTCTTTTATTTAGTAGCTTTTGTATTCGTCCTTAGTAGAAATTTTGAGTTTCTTGTTTTTTCTTTCTGCTCTAAATTTGGTCAGAGTGATCGATGGAAAGAGTTTGGCTTCTCTGTTAACTGCAATCATATAATTATTTATATAATCAATTAACTCATATAAATATGAAGAGTAACTATTTAGTCTAAAAGTATCTGAAATTAAAATAACAAAAGATAATGGCAAAAAAAGGTAAGTAAATTATAGAAGATAAATAAATAATTAATTAATTAAAATCAAGACTCACCTCATTTATTTTTTCTGTAGATTCAGAATTAGAGCAGTAAGCAACTACTAGAATCAAAAAAAATAGATAAATAAATAAATAATTTAGAAAAAAAAAACAAGAACTCACTTTTCAAATTCTTTTTTTATAGGTTCAGAATCAGAATAACTAATTATGATCGAAAGAAGAGGTAAGTAAGTTATAAAAATAAATAAATAAAATGAAGACTCATCTTATTTCTTTCTTTTGTGGATCCAAAGTTAAAATGATAAGTGATAATTAGAATTAAGAAGATTCATCTCTTAAATTCTTCTTTTTGTAGGACTAGAATTGGAACATCAAATAGTAATAGCAAGAATAAGTAGATTATTATGAATAAACAAATAAATAAAGTGAAAACTTACCTTATTTCTTTCTTTTGTAGGTTCAGAATTGGAATGATAAATGACTACTAAAATCTAGAATTAAGATAGGTAAATTTTAGGATTAAAACTATCAGTTTAGAAATTTTTTTTTTAACCTTTTCAGCAAATTATGTCAATACTTTATTTGCAATAAATTTTGTGCTCGACAAAAATATTAGAATACCTATTTACTCAAAATATATCTAACTACGCAATTTTTTAAGTATTGACTCACTCGGTTACCCCAAAGGTACCTATATGTGATCTGCTACAGCGAGTCTTTTCCCTTATTATTACTATCTAATCTTTCAAAAAAATACTAACAAATTCCTGAGTGGATACCGCAGCCCATCATGACTTCTCGCCTATACAATAGACTACTACCAAACTGATAATAGTTTCTCGTATAGCGAAAAG
>CAJVPM010002284.1:0-10143 GCA_910592325.1 Scutellospora calospora | reverse complement strand
CATTGAGGCGAATTTTACAAGATAGAAGCGTGTAGAAGGAAGTATTTATAACTGATATGCAGTAACCCAAAATGATCTGATTCATAAATCCAATCGGATCACACTAAATATGATCCAAAAAAAATTATAAATAGTCTGCCTCGACTGCAGGAACTTGGTTGAAACTTCCACAATGCCTTTATCAACTACTCGAATAGATAGTGACACACTTGTAAAACTTTATAATAAAAATGGTATAAAAACAACTGATATAACAAAAATTAATCAAAAAAAGTATGAACGCAAGGTCAAAAAAGCAAAGTTAAATGCTCGTTCAGGTTAGTAAATGCTATTGTTACTAGGAATTTTTTTAAGCCAAATATATCAATTTTGGGTATTTTATAAACTTGCCCTACTATCTTTTATGACATTCATGACTAGAGGTTGGAACCGGTTTTAATAATTCGGGTTTATCACTTGAATTTTGTGATATTTTAGAATTTAATCCAATTAAATTTTAATCAATTCTAAAATATCACAAAATTCACGTGATAAACCCGAATTATTAAAACCGGCTCCAACCTCTATTCATGATCATTACGATTATAAGTAAAACTTTCCCAAATCATTTTAATAATTTTCTAATAAATGTCCCGTTTTAGTAAAACGTTACAAGTTCATTTTGGGCATTGTATTGTTTTATCATTGCCTTTATTTGAGGAATTGGTGCCGCAGCGGCTGAAGTTGATTAAAATGTTTCATATTAACAAGTTTTATAAAATTATCAGAAAATATGATTTTTTTAAAAAAAGTTATCTAATTATTTTTTTTTATGTAAAAAAAAAAAAATCAGAACTTGACATATTTGAATGGTCCAAATTTGGTTATGCCAACAATAATTATTGGATTTCACCATCTGCTGATAAACTTTCTCGAATCGATGAATCACAAGTTTCTCGAGAAGAATTCATCGAGAAATATGAAGTTCCTGGTTTACCTGTTGTCATTACTGGTTGTTCGAAAGCCTGGACCGCAGAAATAAAATGGAATAAAGAGGTTAGTCAATAATATAAAGTCCTTTATAATCTATGATTCCGTTTATTAAAAAAATAAAAATAAATCATATTTTAATAGGAACTTTTGCGAAATTACGCTCGTCACAAATTCAAAATCGGTGAGGATGACAAAAGAAATCCTGTACACATGACTTTTAAATATTATATGCACTATTTAGAAACAGAAGGTTTAAAAGATGATAGTCCATTGTATATTTTTGATTCATCTTTTGGAAGACGTGGGAAATCTAAGAAAACCAGTGTTGAAGAGCCTAAAAGAAAAGATTTGAATCCGAAATCTAGAGAATGTCTGTTGAAAGATTACAAGGTTCCTACTTATTTCGACGATGATCTCTTTCGTTTTACAAGTGAAAGGCGTAGACCTCCATACCGCTGGTTTGTACTTGGTGGAGAAAGAAGTGGAACTGGGTAAAATAACTCTTACAATTGTTATTTAAAGAACCTTCAATGGTCAAAAGATTTTTCAAGCAATATATTTTTTTCTATAGAATTCATATTGACCCACTGGGAACTTCTGCGTGGAATACTTTGTTAGTTGGACATAAACGTTGGTGCCTTTTCCCACCATCCACATCTCGCAGATTGATTGATCCTCCAATGAAACAGAAAGATCGTGAATCGGTAACTTGGTTTACCTGTGTACTCCCTAAACTACTTGAAGTCCAAGAGGAAAATAGCAAAAGCCTTGCTGAAGAATACGGAATGGTTGAAGTGTTACAACGACCCGGTGAAACCATGTTTGTACCGGGTGGATGGTATCACGTGGTAATGAATTTAGGTAAAATAATATTTTACTAATATTATAGGATAATTAGTGTTCCTATCAACCTGAACTGAACTGAACTTTGGTTAGGTTCAGGTTCAGGTTTAGTTCAATAGTGAACTGAATTTGAACTTTTTTAAAAAAAAGTTCAGTTCAAATTCAGTATTGAACTTTTAATTCAAGTTTAGGTTCAGTTCAGGTTCATAAATTTTAAGTTCAGTTCAGGTTCAGGTTCAATGATCTGCAAAATTTGAAGTTCAGTTCAGGTTCAATGAATCTAGTTCATGAATCTGAACTGAACTGAACTGAATCTAGGAACACTACCTAGTATCTGCTTATAAATACTCTATTTAAACACTCTGATAGCTCTATAAACCTTAATTTTAATCTAATGTTTAATCTATACTAATCTTATATTATATTTTTTTAAGAGTTATTCAGACTAATTTGTATCTCAAATTATTTTAATAAGACAAGATCCTATCACAAAATACTCTATTAAAGTTCTATTCAAAGAAAAGCTTGCAGATAACTTTAACTATACTTATACTATATTTTAATTAAATTAGTAAAATCTGGTGATCTTAGTATAGTAGTTAAGTTATTAGACTATCATATAAATAGTCTAGAGTTTAAATTCTACTATTAACAGAATTGAATAATTACTTAGACCTTTATATCTAACTTACAGTAAATTCTATCTGTTTCTAGAGTTATAACTTTGTAAATCATATTGTATTAATATTAATCAAATATTAGAAGTATAATAGATTACTTAAGAAATGTAATATTATATAAATAAATCTTAATAGAATTTATGAGTAGAAGATCTGTATAGTAGAAATCCTGAGTTAAATAAAGTAGTACAGATTTCAATAATCATACCAGTTAGTATTTGATCTAGAAAAGAAAATTTGTATATAAAAAAATTGACAAAATAGATATGAGTAAGTCTATTATATCTGAATAGTATAAGAACTAAGGTTATATAACAATAATAACTTAGCTTAGTAGCTAACTAGATTTGAAAGAATCTGTCTCAAATAATATCTGAAAATACAGATGACTAACTCAGTAGAAAGCTACAGTAAAAACTAAATTTGTACAAACATTAAACAAGAATATATACAAACTAGATTAGAATATAGTATAGCATAATTAAGTTCTATAGTACTTATCAATTAAGGAGTTAGTAATAGGATACCTTGAAATAGAGTTTAGGTTTTAAATTATAAAGTTTGTGAACATATATTAGCTCTGTTAATATTTTTTAAAAATAGAAGTAGTATATAGTTAGCCAAATTTAAGTAAATAAGAATAGTATTCAGATAAAATAGCATATAGCTAGAGAGTTTAAATAGAAAATTTTTAAATAAATTTCAGATATAGTAGCTAGTATAAAACCTTTAGATAGACTATTTAAATTAGATAATCTAAAATTGTACATATAGTTAGTTATACTCTTATATATGTAATTATTTCTTACTATCTATACTAATAAAAATTCAGCTAATATCTTTTGTATAAAGTAAAAAAAAAAAAAAAAAAAAAAAAAAAAAAATTAAGCTAGCATATACTCTTATAAATATTCATACAAATCTAGTTTTTAAAAGGTCTAGTGATCTAGTATAGTAGTTAGATTATCAAACTGCTATGTAATAGATTTAAAATTTAAATTCTACTATCGATAAATTTGAATAATTTCTTAGATTTTATAATATGTTACAGTAAACTCTGTTTATTTCTAAGAGTATATCTCTATAAATTGAGTTGCATTAAATCAATTAGAACTTAAAAGTATAATATAACATTATACAAATAAATCTTAATAGAATATATAGGCAAAAGATCTGTATAATAGAAATTTTGAGTCAGTAAAATAGACAGCTTTCTGACAGAACTATATCAGTTAAAGTTTGATTTGAGAAGAAAACTTAGTTTAATAAAGATAGAAGGTTTCAAAGTTTCTGAACAAAAGGTAACTAGGACTAGCTGAATACTAAAAAAAAACTAGATTAATTAACTAGTAGAGAATCATAGTAGAATCTAAAGTTGTATAAATATTTATAAGAGTTTAAATTAGATAAATTCATAAAATAGATACAGATCACTCTAGTAAGTTTTCTTTGAAGTTAATTAGCTCTGCAATACTAGCAATGTATTTAGTATAATGTATCTTGAAAGAACCTAACTATTTTGAATAAATAGATTTGTAATAAGCTAGCTAGCTTAAGTAGTTAGATATTATGATAATATTAGATTAAATCTATATAGTTTAATAAATAGAGTATTTAAATAGATAATTTATAGATAAGTTACAGATATGATAGCATAGTGTAGAACTAATCAGATAGTTTAATATCTATGTAGTAAACTACTTAAAATAGACAATAACTAAAGTTATATATATAGCTTATTATATACTCTTTATGTAATTACAAACAGTAGAAATTATTAATATATAATCCTGTTTGCAATACTAATAAAATTCTTTTAACAATATAAGTCACCTTTAACAAAAAAAAAAAAAAAAAAAAAAAAAAAAAAAACAAATCTAGTTCTTACTATAGCTCTTTATCAGATTAGTTTTCTATACTTATAAATATTTTATATAACAAATTTTTCTAAATTTAGTTAGCTACTAAGCTAAGTTTATATTACTATTATTTTATATAATAAACTTACTTATATCTACTCAATTTGTATTTTTCATATACAGATTTTTTTACTGAATTAAGTATTAACTAATATGACTATTAAAATCTGTATTATTTTATCTAACTTAAGATTTCTACTATGCAGATTTCTTGATATAGATTCTATTATATAATATTATATCATATTACTAATATTTAATTAATATTAGTATAATGTAATTTACAAGGTTATAACTGCTAAAAATAAATAAATTTAGCATAAATTAAATACAAAGATTTGAGTAATTATTCAAATTTATTAATAGTAGAATTTTTTTTTTTTTTTTTTTTACTTTATACAAATGTCATCAGCTAACTTTATTAATTTCATAAATTTCAGAAGTAATACATATTGTGAGAGTACAACTAGCTACACGTACAATTTTAGGTTGTCTATTTTAAGTAGTCTGCTTGAAGGTTCTATACTAGCTGCCATATCTGAAATCTCTTAGAAGATTCTCTATTTAAACTCTCTGGCTCTATCCCACTTACTGCAAGTATTACTCTTTTAAAGTTAACCCAAACCTCATACTACTTCTCATTAGGAGGCACCCAAGCTGACATTAGTTGCAACTTTACTATTATGGGCTCAGGTCTTATCTGAATAAGTCCCTCTTCAATGCCCCCCTAACAGATAGGTATCATGATACCTAACTATGCTATGCTATATTCCTATTCTAGCTTGTATATACCCTTATTCGATGTTCATACAAACTTAGCTTCAGCTGTGGCCCTCCACTAGTTTAAATTTCTGTATCCTTCTGAATGTTTCATAAGAAAGATCCTCCCAATCTAGTTAGCCACCAAGCCAAGTTGGTGTTGCTATAACACCTAATATCACGGGCTTACTCGTACCCACTCGATCTATATCTTCGTACTCAGAAATCTTTGTCAGATCAAGCGTTAACTGGCATGACTATTGAAATCCATACTACTTTACCTAACTTGAGATTTCTACTATGCAGGTCCTCTGCCTGTAGATCCTATTTCAATTTATTCGTGTAATACAACTCAAACATTCTGTTACACTTCTAATATCTGGACAATATTGGTGCAATATAATTTATAGAGTTACAACCCTAGAAACGAAAAGAGTTTACTATAAGTTGGATATAAGGTTTGAGTAATTATTCAAAGTGTTGATAGAAGGATTTGAACTCCAAACCTATTGCATAGTGGTCTGACAACCTATTCACTACACTAGATCGCCAGACCTTAATAGTAGAATTTAAATACTAGATCTTTTATATAGTAGTCTAATAATTTAACTACTATATAAAGATTATTAAACCTATAAATTATTATTTAATTTTTTAAAACTTAATTTATTTTTAACAAAATAACAAATTTATATTTTTTAAATTATATTACAAGCAAAATTGTCCATACTAAAAATAATTTTTAATATTATATAAAAAATTTTTTTTTATTTTTTATTTTTAAAGTAGCTTATATTGCTAAATAAATTTGATTAGTTTGATATATAAGGCTATATATAGGTAATCTCTATAGTTTGTAATTATATGAAGAATATATAACAAGTTATATATATAATTTTAGTTATTATCTAATTTAAGTAGTTTACAATACAGATATTAGACTACCTGTTAGTACTATACTATTTTACTATATCTATAATCTTTCTGTGAGTTACTTATTTAAATACTTCATTTAACTAATCTATACTATTATAAACTAATATTACTATAATAGAAATCTAAAAATCAACTCTCTCTGATGATCATTTGAACTAACTTTTTAAGAAGCTAAACTATAGAAAAATGATATAGTTAATATATTAACCTTCAAAAAAAACCTTTCTAGAATACTATATTTGTATAGTTGGATATTAAAATAGAGTTAAAAAAGAAGTCACAGCTTTGTAGAATAGTTTAAAGCATTTTGAAACTATAGAAGAAGTAGTCACAAAAGCTAAAATTTTTTTTCAAGTAAATAACAAAGTTAGATATATTAGTTCTATACAACTGTATAACCTATAAGAAACATCTGCAAAGATTCAAAGACTTACAAAAGCTACAAAGTTAGTTTATCTCACACTTTTACTTTTCTTTGAAAATTTTGTAAAAAGTGAGTATTTTAGTTTATCCTCTTCTAAAGATCAATATATAAAACTTCCAAAACAGTTAGCAGTATTTACTTCTTAAATAGATTTGTTGATAACTTAAATCAGAAACAAAATAGTAATACAAATATAACTATATACATACTTTGAAGATATTAGAATTTCAAAATACTGCTTCTAAACTAACTAGTAACTTATACTGATCCTTTATAATCAAGCTAAAGTTTTTTCTTTTCTACATAGTTTTTTGATAAATATTCTAATTAAATAAGAAAATAATAGAATTATTCTTATTTAGTATAGTATATAATTTTTAAAGTCTATTACAGTTTTAAAATATAATCATCTGATATTTGTGAAATACAAATTTCATATTTCTTTTCTTTTTTTTATCTTTTTTTCTTTTTATTTCTTGATTTGTATCTTTTATCATTTATCCTTATACCTTTTTTTTTTATATACTTAAAAATTTTTTTTGTTTTTTGCTTCTTTATGAAAAGATTAGCAGTATCCTATTATTAGATAGTAGTTAGATGAAGTAGTCTATCTCTAATATAGATAGTATAGCAAGTCATACTTAAGTCTTTTATGAGAACCAGATAATGCTAAATTTAAGAAATTAGTTAAATCTTTTGAAATTTGTATAGTTTTAAGAAGTCTAATAAACTATTAGTATAACTGCTAAAAGTAAAAAAAAATATCACTATAATATCTAACTATTTAAGCTAACTAGCTTATTACAGATCTATTTACTAATTTTAGCTTAGATCTTCTCAAAATATATATTACTTAATATATTATGAATATGTAAAACTTTAGTTAATCTTAAAGTAAACTTACTAGAGTAGTCTATACTTATTTCATAAATTTATTTAGTTTAGACTTTTGAGATATTTATATGATTCTAGTTCTTGCTATAGCTCTCTACCAGTATATATTTTCTAGTTTTATTAAGATATATCATAAGTTAGATTCTTTCAAATCTAGTTAGCTACTAAGCCAAATTAGTATTATTATAATATATTGCAATTTCTACTATAATATAGATTTATTTGTATCTAATCTAATCTATATCTTTAAATACAGTCTTTTTTTAGAATAAGTATTAACTAGTATAATTGTTAAAAGCTATAGTACTTTACTAACTCAGATTTCTACTATATAGATCTCCTGCTCATAGATCCTATTAAGATTTATTTATATAATATTATATCTCTTTAAATATTGCATTATATTTCTAATATTCATGTAATATTGATGCAATATGATTTACAGAATTATAACTTCAGAGTCTGGTGATCTTAGTATAGTGGTTAGGTTACCAGACTGCTATGTAGAGGTCTAGGGTTCAAATCCTACTGTCGACGAAATTTGAATTATACCTAGGCTGAACTAGTACCTTAATTGGTATGGTAAACTTTGTTCGTTTCTGGAGGCTGTAACCCTGTAAGTTAAGTTAATACCAATGTCAATCGAATACTTGGTAGTATGACAAAGTACTTAGGTAACATAACATTATACGATGTATAAATCTAGACAGAATATATGGGCAAAGGACCTGCATGATAAAAATCCTGAGTAGGTGAAGTAGTATGGCTTTCGACAGTCAAGCCAGTTAACGTTTGATTCAGAGCGAAACTTAAGCAACAGAAAATGTAGATTAAACTAGATGCGAGTAAGTCCAATTCACTAATCAGCAATACCAACTTGGCATAGCAGCTAACTGAATTTGGAAGGATCTAATTTGTGAAACATTTGAATGGAACTAAAGTGGATACCAGTAGAGAGCTACAGCAGAAACTGGGGTTGTACAAATACTAACAAGGTTAACTATAATTCTCTTAATCAAGTAAGGTTACTACAAATGTAGAAAGCAGATCAAAATTCAGGGTACACTTGTAAAAATTCAAAATAGCGTAATACACCGAGCTGGTAGTGGTAACATGAAACACAAGGGTATACCAGTTCACCAGAATACCAATTACGTAGTAGTAATACCTTGTATTACAAAATCTATGACTGGAAGCAGCTTATATTGCGAAATATATTCTGAATCCCACTAACATACAGAAGTACCTGTAAACGGAAAATGATATACATACAATCTATATCTGACACTAAGTTTGGAGGAGATCCATATCCTGGCAATACCGTTAAAGTGATCATCCAAACGCTACCAAATTGGAAGTAACTATGAGGTTACGAATGCTTCAAGCCTAGCAGTCACCAAATTGGGAGTTATTTATAAAGAGTATGGGAGATACAGTGAATACAGCATAGTAGTCATACTTGAGAAAAAGAGGTTATAAGAATCTAGGTAATACATAGTTGTAGACTATAGACTACTCTAGTAGGTCTTGTACAAGAATAGATAGTGCATATAAATGTATTGTATGTTCTAAGCTTAACTTAGTAAATGTAGATTAGTTTGAAATTATAATGTAACAATTGTAATAGATAATTTAATCTGCAATAAATAAATTGAGCTGAGTACTCACCTTAACATCAGAATTATAACTTCAAAAATAAATAGAGTTTACTATAAGTTAGGTACAAAGTTCTAAGTAATTATTCAAATTCATTAATAGTAAAATTTGAACTTTAGATTTCTTGCATAGCAGTTTAGTAATCTAACTACTAAACCTATAATATTATATAAAAATCTTAAATATTAATTTTAATAATATATTTATTAATTAAAAAAATAAGTTTAAATATCTGTTTTATCAATTTTATTAAAAACTTTTTTAAATTTATTAGAAAACTTTTAAATAATAAAGCTTTAAAATTTAGGTTTAAAAATTTTTAATATAAAATTTTTTCTTCTAAAATTTATAAATTTTATATATTCTCAAAGCTAAAAAAAATTTTTACTTCTAATATAAGTTAAAATTCTTTTAATAAAATCATAAAATTTGTAATAATAAAAATTATTATTTTTTAAATTTTTATTAAATTGTTTTAAGAATTATATTATTACAAGTATGTAGTCTTCTTAATATAATACAAGTAATATACAATATAGAAAAAAAGCTTTTAATAGTATCTAAAAAGAATATTACTTTACTATACTAGTTTATTACAAATTTTATAAAAGATCAAAAGTTATATTTTATTTATAATATAATATTAATAATACAAGAATATCTATTAATTTTTATATTAAAAAATTCTAATATTAGAAAGATTATAGAGAACAAACCTAATCTGAGACCAAGAAAAGTTTATATAGCTTTTATTTATTTTTTTTTTTTGTTATTAAGGCGGCTTACATTGCCGAAGGAATTTTATTAGAATTGTCAACAGGATTATACATTGATAATCCCTACTATTTGTAATTATATGAAGAGTGTACAACAAGCTACACGTACAACTTTAGTTATTGTCTAATTTAAGTAGTCTGCTACATAGGTGATTAGACCACCTGATTAGTTCTATACTATGCTGCTATACCTGTAACCCACCTGTGAGTTACCTATTTAAACACTCTGTTCATTAACCCATACAGATCTAACCTAATGTTACTACAACATCTAACTGCTTAAG
>CAJVPM010002283.1:0-10144 GCA_910592325.1 Scutellospora calospora | reverse complement strand
TCTGTTTCTATTTGGTTTTTCCTTTTTCCTTTTCTTTTTTCTGCATTTCTGATAATTTTTTCTATTTCTTGACTATAATTATATTAGTCTTCTTTTGTTACCTTATAATATTAGTACAATCTTCTTGTCTCTTTTTATTCTTTTTTGCTTCTCTGCTTGTTTTTCTCTAAAATATCTACACTATCTAGTTGTACTCAAACTATTTCATGATCGCTATCTGTTACTGTCTTCATTAATTCTATATTACTATCTAAAATAAAGCTTCTTATATCTTGTGTTGTCTAGATATGATCTATTCTTGTTGATACGTTTCTATTTGACTATGAATACTTAATTAGTTCTAGATTAGAGAATCAGAAGGTTTCTATATAGTCAGTATTCTTTAGCTATTTTGTAATTCTTATACCAGTATCTGTATTTCTTCTTCTTTTACTACTCATATCTAGTCTTTCATTTAATACTATATTGAAGTCTCCTAATATCATATATACTGTATTTTTTCTATTTTTAATGATTTTTTTTATTAGTATCTTGTATACTTTTTTCATTACTTCTTCATTCTTAGAAGATAGATACACTATTCAAACTTTTTTTTTTTTTTTTTTTTTTTTTTTTTTATACAAATACCATCAGCTAACTTTTATTAATTTCATAAATTTTGGAAATGATACATATTGTGAGAGTATAACTAGCCACACATACAATTTTAGGTTGTCTATTTTAAGTAGTCCGCTCGAAGGTTCTACACTAGCTACCATACCTGAAATCTCTTAGAAGATTTCCTATTTAAACTCTCTGGCCCTATCCCACTTACCACAAGTATTACTCTTTAAAGTTAATCCAAACCTCATGCTACTCCTCATTGGAAGGTACCTAAGCTGACATATGTCGCAACTTTACTATTATGGGCCCAGGTCTTACCCAGATAAGTTCCACATCAACGCCTCCTAACAGATGAGTGTTATGATACCCAACTATGCTACGCTATATTCCCATTCTAGCTCGCATATACCCTTATTCGATGTTCATACGAACCTGGTTCTAGCTGTGGCCCTTCACCAGTTTAGACTTCTGTGTCCTTCTGAATATTTCACGAGGAAGATCCTCCCAATCTAGTTAGCCGCCAAGCCAAGTTGGTATTGCCATAACACCCAATGTCACAGACTTATTCGTACCTACACGATCAACATCTTCGTACTCAGAAATCTTTGTCGGATCAAGCGTTAACTGGTGTGACTATCGAAATCTGTACTACTTCACCTAACTCAGGATTTCTACTATGCAGGTCCTCTGCTCGTAGATCCTATCTCGATTTATTTGTGTAATACAACTCAAATATTCCGTCACACTTCCAATATCCAGACAATATTGGTGCAATGTGATTTACAGGGTTACAACCCCAGAAACGGACAGAGTTTACTGTAAATTGGATACAAGGTTTGGGTAATTATTCAAAGTGTCAACAGAAGGATTTGAACCCCAAACCTATTGTATGGCGGTCTGACAACCTATCCACTACACTAGATCACCGAACCTTACTATTCAAACTTAAAAAACTATTCTTTTAAAGAAAAATTCAGCCTTAAGCAAATATAGATTAAACTTTTTACAGACTCCTATATTTCTTAACCAATTCTGATTGACCAGTAGCCCAATTCCTGACCTTTTTTGTTTTCTTTTTTCTGCTTCTGTCCAAAAGCTTAAGAATCTGTATTCTTCTGTATTTATCTACTTGCCTTCTTGTTCTTTTATGTTAGTTTCTATTATTCCAATAATATTATATCTTTCTAACTTACTATACTTTGCTAACAGTTCTACTTTTGTATTATCTTCTTTAATTCCATTAATATTATGTACCTCTATTTTTATAACCTCTTGTTTTCTACTTCTATTACTGATACTATCTTCTACTCTTTTGACTTCTTTTCTTCTTGTATTTTCTCTGTGTGTATCTTTACTTTGGTTTGTATTTGTCTTTATTCTATTTTGTCTCTCAAGTTTTCTTTTTTAATTGACTAGAGCCTTCATTAGTTTAACTTTAGCTAATTTCAGGAGTGATTTAGAGTCTCTAAACTCTAATTATTATTAAGGCTATTTAATTTTCTTTCTAAAGCTTAGATATATTGTACTATATTATTAAAAGATTCTTTATACTCATTTTCTTTGTGTTATTCTTTTTTTCTTTTTTCTATATAGGTTTTATCTCAATTTTCTAGCTTTGAGTATTTCTTGTTTTCTAGTCTATTCACTTCTCTCAAGGCTTTCTTTTTATTTCTATAGAGAAAAGTTGGCCTATTAAAAGATAGTTTTTATCACTTGAGGCTTCTTATATTTGACTTATAAGTATTAAATCTTTGCTTATATCTCTTTTTAGCATAGTATGCTTTATTTGATTCAGCTTCAGAGACTTCTCAAAAGAGTCTAGTATCATAATATTTAACTGCATATTTTTTTTCTTAAGCTATTTCTTATTGGTTTCTGAAAGATACTAGTGTATAGCCTTTGTTGTTCTCATTTGAATTCTTAAAAACATGTACTGCACTTGTACTAGTATACTTTAGTTGTCTGAACAGTAGCATTTCATTTACATTTTGTGAGATATTGAATAGCTTTGCTATAAACTGTTTTCAGTTCTTTAATAACTCCTTTTTATTTAATTCTGATATTATATATACTAACAGATCATTTGTGAGAGGAATAACCCAAGCTTTGATTCCTTGTACAAACCTATTTTCTTTTTTGAATGTAACTTCTGCTCTTGTTTTTTCATGATTTTCCCTTATTATTTCAATATTTTTGACATATCCTAGATATTTTATTGCAAAGAAAACTTGTGATCTTAATATATAGTAAGGTATGTTCCATACTGTGATAGTTTCTTCTTTGTATAGAGATAGCTCTCTTTCTTTAACTGGTTTGCTATTTTTGTTGAAGTCTTCTTTTTTATTTAGAAGAGTTTCTTATTCATATATTCTTCTTTTTCTTTTGTCTTTTGTCGAAGCTGGCTTTTCTCTTTCAGTTTAGTTAAGTGTTGTTTCCTTTCTTCTTTTACTACTTGTTGAATACTCACCCTTTTCAGTCTGATTATATAATAAAGATCTCTTCTTTTATACTTCTTTGAGCTCTTTCTTTGCTTGAATCTCTCTTGTATCTCTTTCTTTCTTTTTGTCTTGCAAAGTTTTTTCCTTCTTTAAACTTTTTTTTCAACCTTTTCTTCAAGTATTAGGTTTAACTAGTCAAATTTATCTTTTTTTTTTCTAGTTTCAGCCTAGTCTTTTCATATCTTTTTTTGTAGTCAAAGTATATGATGCACTACTGGTTTCTATTTTTAAATTTTTCTTGGATTGCTTTAATGTACTTATTTCCTATAAGTGATCACTTGATTGAATTTTCTCTTTGTTCAGCATTATCTCCTAAAATCTTGACTACTACTACCTTCGCTCTGACCTCTCTTTTGTCTTTGCATACTACTAGGTTAGGTACCTATATACTATGATCTAAAGATGCACTGCTATATCTTGACTTTTCTATTTCTGCTAGTTGTTCTAGTCTGTTTTCTATTTCATTTTTGCATAAATTATCTTCTATGCTATTTTCTACTAGTTGAATATCTTTCATGATCTCTAATACCTTGTTTTTTTTTCTTTTACTAGTTATACTATATAATTTTTCCTTTTCTTGTATATTTTGTCTTGTGGATTCATCTAATTCTATTTCTCTAATACTCTCTATCCTTATTCTCAATATTTCCTCAATTTCTATTTTTATCTCTTCTGTTATTTTGTTTATGATTTTTGGTTATATACTTACTAGTGTTTGCTCTCATTCTAGAACTTCTTTGACTCTATTAACTCCTTCTGTAAAAGTAGCTCTTTCTAATACAGTATGCTATTGTCTAGCTAAAATGATAATATTCTTATCTACATTCATAGTTCTTGCTACTATCACATCAAAATAATATGCTAATCCTAGTACTAATATATTGCCTTCTTAGATAATTTCTTGTTTGTATTTTTTTGTTAATTTTTGAATAAAGTATTTAGAACTTTCTGTACTCCACAACTTTCTTCTAATATTACCTTTTATTCTAAAGCTTTGTACTATATTTAATTTTAGAACCTTGTGCTTTTTTCTAAATTCCCTATAGATTTTCCTTTTTACCAGTGAATTTTCTGGTTTAGGACTTGTATGCTACCTTTCTATTAGTTGTCACATGGCATATTTTGTTAGTATTTGTTGACAATTTTGTTTGTTTTTCTAATTTTCTATGTGTTTGTGTTATATAAACTGATCTGCACTTCAGAGTTAGTCTTAATCTCCAATTTTTTAAGAAAAAAGTTTTTTATAGCAACTTTTTGAGAAAAAATCTTCTGTAGTTCTTCAAGTTGTTGCTATTTTTCTTTTTCTTCTTAATACAATATCTGTATTTTTGTGTCTTTTTTCTTTTTTTTAGTGATGCTTAAGCTTGTTCTTAATAATAATTCTGTGAAAACTTTGACTTTTCTTTAGCTCTAAAAATAGTTAAAATAATCTATAGAGAGAGTGAAAAAAAAAAACTAAATTAAAGTTTTTGCAAAAAAAGATAAAGATTTAGTAAAACACCTAAAGGTTTGGATTTTAAGAAAGAAAGACAATATTATAGTTTAAATATCATAAGAAATGAGATTAGCAGGATGTGCAAAGCTATAATGTAGAAAAGAGTATCAGCAAGTTAGCTTATTTACTTAAACAATAGTATTTTGCTGCTAAGTATAAAATACAGACTATAAACAATATTTGTAAGCAAATCAAAATATGAAAATCTATAAAGACCAATTTGAATCTTAATTAAAAACAAACTAGAGCTAGCTAAATCAATAGCAAACTTGATTTGTAGTCATATAGACTTTTTAGGTATGAAATTAATTTAGCAAAACTAACTTGCATACTATCTTATAGAGCTTAATTTATATTTAAACTAGCAAAGATCTTTAGGAGTAATAACAAAACTAAGAATCAAAGAAGAACAGCTATAATACAAATACTTATATAGCTTGCTAAGTAAGAACTACAGGTTTATTAAGCTAGTTCTAATATATAATTTAGCTATATAAGTATTATATGAAGTAGCTAAACTAAATATAAAAATTAATAAAACTTTAGAGACTCTAATACTCTCAACATTAAAGAAATAGAAATATTAAGTCTACTAAATATAAAAGAACTCTGATCCTATACAAATTTAGACAAGATAAATCTTTTCATATTAGAATAGCTCATAAATAGTACAGAAGGTTACTTGCTAATCTGAAATTAATTAAAGCATATAAGAGATAAAAAAATAAAAGGTTGTATTCTATGCTAGTTTAAAAAACTCGAAGAAAGAATACTAAAAGAAAACAGTACTAGAAAAGTACAAGATCTCTAGAAAGAAATAGTCTTAACAGAAAAGTAATAAAAAATACAACTACAAGATATCTTCAAAGATAAACAAAAAAGAGAATAAGTACTATTTAAAAAAAGAGAAGAAATTTATATAGAAAAAATAGTAAGAAATACAGAAAAGCTTGTAATAGTTGAGTACTGGAGATGAATAAGCCAATTAGCAGAAGACTCCTTATTTGCTAAGTATAATTATTGTAATATAGAAAATACTACTAATAATAAGTATTTAGTTAGTATCAGATATGAAGAAGAGTTTCAAGTCATAAAATAAAGAAAATTAATGAAAAAGAAGTAGAATTGAGAGTATTATTATTCACATATATCAAGAAGAAAAAACTCTGTGCAAATTACAAAACAAACCAAGAAGTATTAGTTAAAATTACAGTAAAAAATCTTGAAAGTGCAATTATATAAAGAGTAGTTAAGAATAAGAAGATTAAAAAAAAATTAGTAAATATATATAAGAAGTTAAAAGAGAATAAGATTATTAGATATTATACAGATAGTATATTAGCAGAAAGCAGTAAAGTACTAAATTTAGACAGAATAGAAGCTAATTAGATAGTTAGAAATAAGAAAAAGATAGGTAGTAATATTAGTTTTAGTTGTAATATAAAAAACTAGCTTTTATTAACTCATACAAAATTAGATGCTATTTGAGTAACTTTGCTAACAGCATCTTGCAGATTTTAAGTATATATATTCACTGATAGCAAAGCAAAAATAGAGGCTATTGAAAAGTGCATAGATAATAACAAGTTATGCAGTTAGTTTAAAATGAAAAAGAAGCTTATTAAGACAGATAAAAGATTATTACATAGCTAAAAATCTAAATTTGTTACTATACAAAGTTAAAGATTATAGTAGTAATAAATAGAATGAGTAAGCAGACTATCTAGCTAAAAAAGAAATTAAAAAAACTGATATACTCAAAATACCTGAGACAATACTAGGCAATATCTGAGCTATATCTAAGTGAAAAGACTAAATAATAGACTGTCTACTTAGATTATTTATAAATATAATAACTACAATAATATATAAAACAGAATAGGCTCAAGTTCTTGACTATACTCTCTCTATAGATTATTTTAATCATTTTTAGAGCTAAAACAAAAATATATTTTTCTAAGAAATAGCATTAAAAAATAATACAAGTAGCAATAAGCAAAAAGAGAGAGCATCTAAAATCATATATACTAGAAAGAAAACTATGAGAACTTTGAAAATAATTAGAAAAAAACTTACTACAAAAGAAAAGTCAAAGAAATTTTTAGAGAAAAGTAGAGATTTGAATTTATCCTGTTATGCAGATTCTTAAATATAAACAAACAACATGTGAGTAGATCACTAATTTGATATATCATGTATAAGCCAATAAAAGAAAAGTATATAGTACCTAAACTTAACAGAATGCAGGCAATCAGAAAAAACTCTAGGGAATTTTGCAAAAAAGCTGAAATTACTTTCAATAAAAGTAAAATAAGTTTAACTAAAATATTAGCAGACAAAAAATATATTCAAATAAATCAGCTAGAAGAAAGATTCCTAGTAAGAGAAAAGAAGGTAGCAAGTATCAAAACAATACTCAAAGAAGAAGAATCTCAGAAGCTTATTAGTATAATAGAGAGCATAGAAGAGAGTCAAAAGCAAATAGATATATATATTTTAAGAATTATAAGAATAAGTACTAAAATTATCTTAGTAACTAGAAACTAGTACAGAATAATAAAGAAGACAATTATTGAAGAAGGCAAAAAGATACTTGATACAGTACTTGAAGAGCTTGAGCAAGAACTCATAATAGCAGAAAAGGCTAAAAAAAGTGTATTAGATCATAAAGAAAATAAGAATTTAATAGTAAAGAATAATCTATAGTTTATAGAAATGCTATAAGAAAAGAAAGAGTTAGCAGACCAAAAGATAAATAAAAAATTTTTGAAGGCCAATATAGCTCTTACCAATTAGACTAAAGCAGAAAAAGCAAAGAGCAGTACATACATGTCTAATTCAGTAAAGAAAAAGGCTAAAAAAAAGAAAATGAAAAGAGAAAGCTCCAAAAGATTGCAAAAAGCAGAGACCAAAACAGAAGAAATTAATTAAATATCACAAAAAGCAAGAGAAAAAAGAAAAGAAGATGTTAGCTTAAGATCAATTTTAGAACAAGAGCTAGAATATCTAAACAGAAAACAAGTGAACAGAAATAAAACTGTTATTGAAATTTTATTACAAGATAAGAGGAGAGTAGAAGTTAAAACTCATAACTTGAGATAATCCTTAACAAGTTAGTAAAAGAATTACTTCAAGATATGCAAGAAATAGAATTAGCATTTAACATAGAAATTGAAGATCTAGCTTTTCAAACAAAAGATATCATCTTGAAGGATATAGATGATACTCCCTTAGGTATATCGCAAATAGAAATAAATAATACAAAAGAGTATTGGAAAAGACAAATAAATTATGCAGTAGCAAACTACAAAAAGCCAAAAAGAAATACTCTAGAAGATAGTGTTTAAGCTCCTAACAAGAATATATATAAAAATTTAGAAGAGTACAAAGCAAAAATTGCCTTAAAAATACTATTAGATAATACAAAAGAAGAACAAATTAAATTTGTAAAAAGAATATTATATAAAAGCAATCATATTAGTAAGATAGAGGAATGTTTCATAAGAGGAAATGCCTAGGTAATTATTAGCTTTAACTGTTGCAAAAGACTAGAAATTCTAAAAAACAAAATAAAAAAGAAAAAGATTGAATGATACAAAGTTCTATTTAAAGAGAAGAAACTTTTCAAAAAGTACAGATCTATAAAAAATAATAAACAATTTAAGGTTACAAAACAAGAAAACAGCAAGAAGCTGAAAGAAGAAAGCCAAACTCAAGTCTTATATAAGAAGAAAAATACAGAAAACAAAAGAAGTAGTAAAGATAATTAGGATCTAGAAACCAATATTTTAGACTAAGAGTATTATCTTCAGAGTTCTATACCTACAAATAAGTTTTTCAAATATAAACTTTGCAAGGGTATTTGCTCTAGTATTAGGAACAGCTCTAGCTTTTAGCTATTTGGTTAAATAGTTTGTTGCAACTATTATATATTAATTGTTTTGAGTTGTAATAGGTAAAAGTTCTACTAAATCAATACAAATTTATTCAAAGGCTCTTCCTATTTGAATTAGTTGAAGTAGTTTTTTTTTTTTAGTTTTTAATCTCTTTTGGCATTTTGTATAAGAGTGTATATATATTTAAATATCTCTATATATTTGGTCCCAATAATATCATGTAGCAATTTTGCTATACATAGTATTTATTTCTAAATGTCTACTAGTTAAATAGTTATGTATTATATATAGTATTAGCTCTATTTCAGTTCATTTAATTACTCATATAGAGTTGTTTCAATCTTTTCAGTTTCTTTTATATAGTAAGTTATGTTTTGTTTTGAAAAATTAGCTCTAGTTTATAATTTGTTTTCACTTTATATTACTTAAATTATCTAGCAATTATTCTGTTTTCAGATAATTATATAAACTCTAATATAGGTTCAAATTCATAAATACATTATAGTTTCTTCCTATTTCAATCTCAAGAGGACATCTATATTTGAGTGAATTCTGCCTAGTTTATAAATAATCTCAAAATTATAAAGTTATAGCTTTAAGATCTATCTTCCTATTTTTTCTTTTAGTTTAGCAGTTTGTAACTATTTAAAAGCTATATAGTTTGTTATAAATATAAATTTAAAGTTTTCTAAATACTTATAAAAATGTTATACAGCTCATACTATTGTAATGTATTTTAGTTTAGTAGCTCCATAATTTACTTCTCTTGGTTAAAGACTTTTGCTAGCATATGCAATTAGATGTTTCTTGTTGTTAAGGCTTATTTGATTTAAAGTAGCTCTATATCTATTATATGAAATATTAGTAGCTACTATAAATATCTATTTGAAATTAGAGTTTACTAATATAAGTATAGTTATTAATCTCTTTTTAAAGGTATTGAAAGTTTTGTCTTAGACTCTTTTCTAGTTATATTATTGTTTCTTTTTTAATAACTTATTTAGTACTTTACTATAATGAGAGTGACTTATTAATACTAATTTTTACTTAAATAATATTAAAGTTATATTTTTTAAAGCAAACTTTATTATAGTATCAGATATGTTTAAATAGGAAAGTATTTAAAATCTTTATAATAAATATTCTTTTAGAACTATATAATTTATATAGTTTTGAAGAGTTATTTATTAAAGTATATTTAATATTTTTTTGTAATTTACTAATATGATTTTATATCTTTGATCAAGATCTCTAAAAAAAAGCTCTAGAGATAGTATTTATAAAGTCATACCAATGTTACTTCATGAGTTTTATTAATAACAAGATAATATATTTATCATTTTGAAATTATTATATTTTAGAGAATTAGACAAAGACCTTTTGTTATAAATTTAATTTTGGTTTTACAATAAAGATTTGTAATAATTGCAGCTATATTTACTTCCAAAGTATCTGATTACTATAATAAATTAGTAATACAATGATATTGTAATAATTAATATTCATTAAATTATACTAAGACTTGAATCATATAAATTTATAAGTATTTAAGTTATCACTTTTGCAGACTTATCATATTATACAAAATATAATAAGTCTGCTAAAGTGTTGACTTAAAAATTTAAGATTTTTACTTTTATTATTAAAGTCTT
>CAJVPM010002282.1:0-10145 GCA_910592325.1 Scutellospora calospora | reverse complement strand
TGCATTTATAAAGAATATTTTTCTTAGTTCTTTATACAGTTTTAACATTAATCTTATTAATATTAAAAATAAATTACAACCATACTTTTTCTATAATAGATTGTCAATTCTAAATCAAAGAATTACAATGGTTAAATCATGTGCATGTTTTACTAAAAATACCCTTATAAAGATCTTTTCATAGTATCTAGCACTGTATTCATTACTTCCCTGTTCCTGGTTTCGCGCAACTGCATTGCGCAGCTACTTATTTCTAATCTTTTTATAGTTATTTCCATATTGTCACAATATCTCTATAGTCACATTTAAAATTTTACTAACCTATTATATTATTATTTTTATCTCTTTATAAACGCAATTGTCTTATAGTTACTATTATCGATGCCGACTAAACGTTTTAACATCTGGGTTTATCACATAATAAAACTGATTTTAATCTATATTGTAGTTAAAACTAAAGCGATATAACTAGTGATAATTAGATTGATTATTAAATTAAACTATTGCTATTATATTATGTATATTAAAGTTTACTGTATTATATAAAACTAATATCAAAACAAATCATTAATTTAACAAGTCATTACTTATTTCGACATAAAAATCTAAAAATTAGTTAAAATTATAAATCGAATCATAACAATCGTGCCCAATTATTTATTTATTTATTTATTTATTATTATTATTATTATTATTATTTTATTTTATTTTATTTTTTTTAACCCCGAGATAGCAATTATCTGGGGACGTCACATGACGCGATTTATTATATTTATTATTTTTTAACAAGTCATTACTTAATTCAACAAGTCATTGCTTATTTCAATATGTCAAATACATTGACGATAATTTAAATCCTATTAACGATTGTTTAGCATCTTCAAAAAATAAAAAATCCAATTCTGGCGGTCGGCCTCGAGCTGAAGTATGGGATTCCTATATTATTGATGCAAAAAATGAGAAATATTCTTTTATTCGATGCAAATATTATTCTAGGTATTTGCAAAGAAATCGGTTTATGGAGATCAAGGAAATCGCCTTACAATTAAATGTATTGAATCTATGACTAAATTGCGAATGTATTGGCTTTCAGAAATCTTGGAAAGAACTTGAATATTATGGGAAAGATTTAACTGAAGAAGAATTATGGACAATTCCAGTAACATATTTGATGATAACGAGTCTTATGAATCAACATACTCCCTTTTATGATTTTACTTTATGATTTTAGTGAATTCTGATACATTTGTGGCTTCTGAGACAAAACTTAATATCGAAGATATAGCAGATCTTACATTGTCTTTCTTTAATTTCAATAACGCGGAAACATTGTGAAAACTTTAAACCGCAATCTAAACCTACATCAAGCAAAGGTCGCGGAAATATGGCATCGAATATTGTTTATGAGGTCTTAGGACTTGAGGACGATAATAATTAGCTTTAAAAAACTATACAATATACGTAACTTATACGTTAAATGCTAATGTTCTATACAATATATATGTTAAATGCTAAATCTTAATAATGCTCAAATAAATTTATAGTTTCTTAGTTCATGGTTTTATCACATATATCAGAGGTTTATCAGTTTATATTTTTGATAGTTTTTAAGTTTTAACATCAGCTTAAAAAATATAAACTGTATAAACCTATGACGTGGCTAGTTTATATTTTTATCAAGTTTTATCATGAGTATAGTCGGCATTTTTTTTATTTACTACCTATATGATACTTCTATAAAATCATTCTCTATTTAGTCATATCATTATTATTTTTTCTAATAAAAGTTTTTAATCAATTGATAATCGTAGCTACATAGTTAAGTCAAAATATTTATAAGTAAATCGATATTAATGTCTTAAGTAAACTTGTTCATGAGAACAATATTCATATACTGTAAGATTTGATATAATTTGAACAAGTTTTGTTAATTGACATTTGTACTTTACGTTTGCGTAAACAAAAAAAAAAAAAAATTGTTTACTGAAGTGTAAAGTACAAAAGTCAATTAGTAAAAACTTGTCTAAATTACATCAAAATATTATTATATATGCATTTTGTTCTTCCGAACAACTTTACTTAAGACACTAATATCAATTTACTTATAAATATTTTGACTTTACTATGTAGCTACGATCACCGATTGATTAAAAAAATTTTTAAAAAAATTTTTAATTAAAGTAAAACCTCTATATAATAATTATATAATTACTAAATTTATTTATTAATATAATTGTGACTATATAGAAAAACCTTTATAATAGTCACATCTCTTTAGAGTTACTATTTTTTGTATCTTAAAAGTGTGACTATAGAGGTCTAACTGTAATTAGAGAACATAAATTTCATGAAATTGTTCTCAAATTGTTCTCAAATAGAAAACATTTTTTTGTTACAGTGTTCTCAAAAATTTTGTGTTCTCTGAGAATAGTGAGAACATTGAATTTTGCACACTGGTTATTACATGGTTACAAATATTAACATGTTAATATATTGGATTTAACATCACGTACATAACGATCACTACGCAACAATTATCGTTATTTCTTAATTCCAATCATTATCAAATATTTATATCTCGATTATTATTAACTCCATTCATTACTATCTCGACACACTTATGAAATTCGAATTATAAGAATGTTCGTTAAGTGATAATAAAGCTAATGAGTGCTAACGAGCAAGATATCTTTATTCAAATAAATAATGAACAAGAAAACAATGCCTACTTTCCGTATTAATTTTCACAACATGAGAACTTAAAATATACTCCTAATAATTTAATAATTTAAAATGATTCATATAATACATGCCTAATGGAATTTAATAAAATATTAGAAGTATAATTGTTATTAATTTCTAAAATCTAAAAAAAAAAAAATTCAATTTTTACTGCTTTTTCTTGCTTTTTTGAATAAAATTAACAACGGACTTTAAACATCTTTTAACAAATGAAATCGGTACAATAAACATAATCTCAAAAAGTTTCGCACAAAGTTCCTGAATGAATCTAAAAAATGCATTCGATGATCTTTCTTCATAATTTATCGTAAGAATTATTTTTTCATTTTCTGCTACAGCAGTAACAATTGCTAAATTTTTTTCTGGTGGAAACGAAATATATTTTAAAGCTAATGCATTACTATCTTCAACTACTTGACCTTTATGTATTTCTGTATTAAAAACTCCAACCCAATATTGTGGTTCAATTTTAAATGCTGCTGTAAAATTTCGTTGTAAATTTCTTTCGAATGCCGTTGTACTTCCCCACATTCCTATTCCACAATCCGCTGAAGTGGTTGAATTATTAGTTATTTTTATTGTGTCGGGTTCAACTTTAACTTCATTTAAAGGAACAAGTGTTTGTGTTTCCTAATCATGAAATATATATAAAACCTTCGTTAATAAAATTTAATGTCCTTATTATTATTATTATTTTTTTTTTTAACTTTGACTTACATGATAATCAATAATTTGCCAAGCTGATCCAAGTTCTGCCTGGGCAGTTTGTTTGGTATAATAAGTGCCAATTTGTCCTTTTTGTTGGTATTCAGCTAAAGCGACCAAATATTTATCAAGCTTCCAAGAAACACTAGACGTTGAACCACCTGGTATAGAACTCATGAGCCAAGCTACACTGTCCTTGTATTCGGATTCGTCCATCTGTTGATAAACACAGAATGTCATATATTGACCTAACCCGGTCCTATTTTTAAATTCAATAAAATGTTTAGACATCTTTAAACTGTCTTGTGAATAAAAAATAAATAAATAAAATTACCGATCATATCGATATTGGTTGACTATTTTATATAATGAAAATTTTACCCCCGTGATCTGCTATTAAATGTGTGTGGAACAATACGAACAATACTCAGTTCCAATTAGGGTCAAGATTGTTTCCCCGCGCGACCTTAAAATTTTATGAATCCCATGAATCCCGCATATGACCATTGTGAAAAACAATGGTAATCCTGCGGGTATGTTCTATAGAATAATGGGCAAACTCCGCTAAACAATATATTAAAAAATTGAAAATTACTACACCAGTAACATGTAAAATTAATAATGATAAAAAAAAAAAAAAAAAAATCACATTTCATTTACTTTAGGGTTAGGGCGAGGCTTTATTTCTTATATTGAACATCCAATATGCGGGATTAATGGAATTCATAAAATTCTATGGCCGTGCTAATTCGAAAACAGCAATAAAATCTGATGTCAAAAAAAAATAACAATTATAAATATAACCATTGTAAATACCGATTATATTTTTAGTTCAAAAAAGCATACAATGAATATAGAACAAGTCAAGCATTGAATATTGCCATATATTAGTTATTATACCAGGGTAAAGATTTTTGCTTGAATAACATAATAATTCATCCGGGTCAAACCCGGGTATTTAATAATACTCGGGTAGTGATTTTTTTCAACAGGTACAATCTCTACTATATATTAAATACCTTTCTAATTGAAGTATTAATTAGTAGGTAAACATAAAAGGCTTCATAGACCTTATTAGGGCCATTCAAAGTAAATTTGTTGTTTAATGTCACCATTTTGAATTTTAGACGAGAAGGGGGGGATAATTTAAAATTTAAACAAACACATTAGAATTAACACGATTATTCGAAACTTTTCGTAAGAATTTTCGCCTAAATTTTTTCCTCTTTCTTATCCTGCCTTGTGATTGGCTTGTTTAATTTCGGGGAGAGTTTGCCAGGGGGTGACGTTAAACAACTAACCAACTTTGAACGGCCTAGTTCATATACAATTAATTCATAGGCAAGCCTATTTTACAGACAATTAATTCGCATACTATTTTTCAAATTTTAAAATATCTATCATATAATACTTATTTTAAAATTTTTATTATAACTTTGATCAAAGATATCTCAGTGATGACTTGATCAAATTTGATGAAAATTTTTTTATTTGAATTCTACAGATCTGTAAAATTCAAATAAAAAAAAATTTTATCGAATTTGATCAAGTGGTTGTTGAGATATCTTCAATCAAAGTTATGATAAAAATTTTAGTACTGTTTTTTGTAATAGGTGTTTTAAAATTTGAAAATAACTTTAATCGAATATATCTCAGCAACTACTTGATCAAATTTGATAAAATTTTTTTTATTTAAATTTTACAGATCTGTAGAATTCAAATAAAAAAATTTTCATCAAATTTGCTCAAGTAGTTGCTGAGAATATATTCGATTAAAGATCAATAATTATACTCAAAAATATATTTAAAGTTTTTAATTATAAGTTTCTATATAAATTTACAAAATATAACTTATTATTTGAAAGTATGTTTTCATAGTCACTTCTCAATTTAACCAAAATAAAAATCTATAGGTATATTTTTTTTTGTATATACAAATAAATTGTAGAATTTTTATTTTTGTAAAAAGGATAAAAAAAATTTCTCTTTTAGAGTTTATTAAAGCAGAGTAATTTTATTTTATTTTATTTTTTTTAGCAATCATGCTAATACTTTATTTAATCAATAATTTTAATCTATGACTAAAACATTTCTATCTAGTATATATTATAATCTGTGACTATTACTAAGTATTAACTCACTCAGTTACTATTATAGTACCTAAATACGATTTGCTATAGTAACCTTTGACCTCTTTACTTTCAGACTCATAGAAAGAGTAACTAAAGGTACTTTGAAGGAAGGATGCCACAGCTCATGAAAAAGAATCTTTTAATATTTTATCAGACTTAAGATTTAATATTAAAGTATTATTTAACTTTCTAAAACTCTCTTTCTCAACAATTTTAATATCACAGCTTTAAAAAACTCTGTAGATAATCTCAACAAATAGTTTGAGAAAATCTTCTCTGTTTACTCTCACCAATTTGACAAACCCATTGATAAACAAAAAACTCTTACTTACTTCAAATACTAAATTAGATAATACTTTATTCTTTACATAGCCAAACTTCTTTCAAAAAAATATAAAATGAAAAAATCCAACTCCTGTTATGAATGCCAAATAAAAACAACTTGATTTTCTAACTACTATATCCTTATATATACAAATGAAACATGCAAATACCTTAAAGCAACTAAGAAATTAGACAAACCAGATACTTATAATAAAGAAAAAGATAAAAAAGAACAAATCAAACAGCAAGACTCTGATAAGTTGTTTAAAGTAGTTATAAAATATTCAGAGGTTACTTATCTATCTGACAAAAGTGAGTAGTGGAAAGCTCTACCTCTGAATACTTCTATTTTTTATATTAACAGAGAATATGAAGCTACTTTGCAAACCAAAATACCTACTCAACTCCTTGATGAGTTAGCTAATCAAGCAGAAGAATATGTATACAAAGCTAATAATGTTAAAACAAATACTAAATATTGAAACTATTATTTCTACTAATACTTAACAGTCTATCACAACTATACTACTCAAAACTATAAAATAAACCTCTTTAACAAAGAAGAAGATATTAAATTTTTAACTAAACAACTAATTAATATATATTTCCTAGCATGTATAATTATATATTATGTTATCATACTCAACAATATACCAACATATAATCAATAACTGAATTCTATAAAACAACAGCTATACTAGAGGCTAAAAAGATCCTAAAAGAAAAATTCAATATTAACTTCAAACCAGTTGAAATAGTAAACTCATTATTCTAAGAAATTAAACAAACTCTCTCTTTTTAGTAAGCTTGTCTTCTACAAATCTATTAATTCTTCTTAATTCTATAGAAGATATTTATATAGTAGCCCTATTACTAATACAACTGAAACAACAAAAACTACTACTATACTACAATAAATACCTAATATACTACAACCTTTCTCTTTTAAATAATAACCAAACTATCAAATCCTTTCTTAATTATCTAAAATTACACAAGCTTAACTATAAAACAATATTTTTCTTTAATCCTAAACATATATATATACTCCTGATAATATATACTCACTTAATTACCACTTGTTTATAGAGTTATACTAACTTCTAACATACTACAACTTACTACTAAAATTATAAACTCATCTAACTACTAATTCTAACTTTAATCTTAATATAATAACCTATAATATGAAAGGTTTTAATATTTTAACTAAAAAACAACTCTAAAAAGAATACTGTATAAAAGAAAACTTTAATATTGCTAGTCTTACTGAGACTAAACTAAATACTTCATGATTACAAAAATTTCTAAATACTAAAAATTTTTTCTACTTTTGAGCAAGTCTTAGAAACTCAGCTGAAGAAACTGCACTTATGATAAATAACAATCTTAAGCATTTATTTATAATGTATTAACATATCATAAAGAAGCTGTTGCAGTTAATCTCTTTTTCAAATATAACTTTAAATTCAAAATTATTTTAGTTTATTTATTAACCTCAAACAAATCTTATAGAGACTTAGCTCAAAAAAAAACTATACAATGAATTCAGCAAGCCTTTAGCTCAAATTTCCTTCTTATCATCTTAGAGGATTTTAATATATCTACTAATTACATATCTAATGCTTCTTTCAAAATATAATTATTATTTTATTTACCTAGTATTAACATCTATGATCTTTTTTTTTATTAAATGATAATATCAAATAGGAGAAGAATTAGTACATTTATATATCAAGCTAAAATATATGTAAAGCTAATGAGATTCCTATAATATATTGCTAATGCTAAGTTAGTCATCCAATGTGATATTATATCTTCATTTTCTATTTGTAGCTAATTTAAACCTAAGTTACTATTAACTATAGAGAAGATTGAAGGAGACCTCTAGGTAAGTTATAGAAAATATTTAGAAAATACAGTTATATATGGAGAAGTTTTGAAGTAAAGATTTTTGAATAAAATTATCTATATTAAGATTGTAAGTAGTAACAGTATTTGGGGTATTTGGAGTTTGTAGAAGATAAATAGTTTTTAAGTTTATTTTGTTTTTTCTAGAGATCTTACGAGCAGATTCCCATTTGTGATGTATTAGATTTTTGATATTCCAAATTTTGTTCTGGAACCAAATAAGTAGAGAGTTAGATAGTTGTATAAAGAAGTTATTAGTTGATTTGCTTGTAGCAATTTATTAGAATGATTCCTTGGATAAGGAGTAGAAGAGTTTTTAGTAGATTTTGTGAATTATAAGTTTGAAGAATAAGCTGTAGAATTATTTGGGATATAGAAATTGTTAAGTTGAGACTATTTAGGCTATTTGTTATATTGGTTAGTAGTATGTTATAGAAATCAATTGTGTGAAGTATGCAGGAAAAAAGGTGTTCAGTATTTTCATATTAGTTACAAAAGGGCCAATTTGAGGTGAGGTATAGGTTAGAGTAGCAAGTACTTAGATTTGCTATTGTTAGTAGGTTGTTTAATAATATTTTGTTTCTGAATAAGTATAATTTGATATTGTTGTTTTAGAATTTATTATATTAGTGAATTGGAGGATATTAAAAGATTGGAGATTTTGAATGGCTTTTAGTTGAATGATTTTGTTAAAGGATTGAATTGAGAAGATGTTTATGCAAAATTTATAGATTTTGAGTAGTAAGAGTATGTGTTTCTATGAAAAAGAAAATAGAAAGTGAAAAGTAATCAATGTTGAGTTAAATTTTTGGTTTGTTAGTACCATATTTGGCTAAGGAATCAGCTATATTATGGAAGGAGTTTTTGAAATGTGATTTAGTTTTGTGAGTGGTGTATTGGATATTTTTCTTTTTGATCAAGTAGTTAAGTATATAGATAGTATCCTAGTTGTTGGTTTTAGTTTGAGTAGAGTAGTTGTAGAGTAAGTTGTAGTTGAGTATTTGGATTGTAAAGAGATTGTCTGAGTGTAGGTGAATTTTATAATTATTGGAAGAATAAGAAATAGATATATGAATACTGAGAGTTCTGCTCTTGTTGAGTTCGGAGCTGATAGAATAGATGTATTGAATTTAATTCAGGTATTATTTTGGAGTATCCAAGCAATACTCATTTTGATATTTGGCATTTGAGAATTTTTGATTGATGTATCTGTATAGAAATGGAGATTGTTAGGATCTAGAAGGAGGATTTGTTTGTGAAGATTTATGAGTTAAGATTGATAAGTTGGATCAGTAATTGTATTTAGAATGAGAGATATTTTCAGTGAGGAGATTATTATTTTTGGAGTTGAATATAGTTAAAGTTTGAATAATAAGTGTTAAACTTTGTAGAGCACTTGTAGCTCCTGTTGGTTAATACTGAGTTTAAATTGATATTGTTCTTTTTGAGTTTTGCATTTGATATTAATTGATTGTTTATAATCAATTTGGAATTTTGTATTTGTAGATGAAATAGTTATTGAGTTTGAGTTTGAGTGAGAGGTTTAATAAGTCTGAAATAGAGTTTGGTTAAGTAAGTAGTTGATAATTTTGCTAATTTTAAAATTAGTTGATGTAATATAGAGTGACCAGTGGTTTTTGTTAGAGTTTTTTTGTGTAATTAGATCAAGTGTATTTAAGAAGGGGTTTATAGATTTAGGTTTAGTTGTAGCCATATTTGTAGCATTGGTAATATTGTTACTTGGTTTGCTATTTGGTTATACCACTTAGGAATTAGTTCACGTAGAGGTTTATTAGTTTTGAGATAGATATTTTTCCATAGTAGAAAATATTGGTTATTTGCGGTAAATAGTTGTTCAAGGAAGAGAATTTGGTTATTTTTTAGACTTAGAATTGTTGAGGCATTAGAATTTTGGAGGAAGTTGTAAATAGGGTTTAATTGGTTAGAAAATATATAATCTTGTAAATTTTTGAATAGAAGATTGTTAATTGAAATATTGTTTTTGTATAGAGGTATAAGCTGATTAATTATTATAAAATTTAAAGTTTTCTTCTGATTTGAGAGGATAACCTTTTTTGTTAACGTAGGTTACCAGATTTTGGTTAACCATTTTTTGATGCAGAAATTGTGATTTGAGTTAGAAGTAGGTTCGAGTTGAGATATTTGTTAATGTTACTGCTATTGGTTAGTAAAAGTAATTTGTTTAGTGTTGGTATATTAAGTAGGTAAGGGTTTGTTAAAATATTATTATTTGTGTTAATAGATATGTTTGATGTTTTTAGTGAGAATGCTTGAAAGTTAGTTTATTTTTTTCTGTGAAGAGAGCAGATT